>NCVS01000281.1:0-49537 GCA_003055095.1 Goniozus legneri
TTATTATTATTATTATTATTATTATTATTAAATTATTAATAATGCGTTTCATAGTAACATATTTTGGAAAATAATTTAGAAATAATTCAATTGAACTTCAGCTGCACCCATATACAACAAACTAGAAATACCTGGAGAGTTTTTCAAGTATTTGCACACAGTAGAAATATTATTATTGCAAGAGGAATTGTAGCTCGTATGAAATACGAATCATGTTCAGAGTAAATTTAAAAAAATGATTGATGTACAACTTTGTATGAAAAAATTGTATTACTTTTCATTTTATTTTAATAAGTCTTAAAAATTGATTCATGCGTTCACGTGATATTTTTTCGTGTTTCAGATACAAAAAGAAAGATTAGATTAAGCATAATAAAGGAGAAAAAGTTGCTGGGTATCGTCTTCATTGTCCACCTGGTATTTAATAGCAAGTAGTATTAAGTCACGTCATGAGCGGTGACGCAATCGGATGAGCAGGACGATTAATCCATAAGAAACTTATGTGCAATCCTCCAGTGTGCAAGTGTGCACGATTCAGCAAACCTGAACGTCGATTAATTGCTAATTCAGCCATTAAGATCACATTGATCTCCGATTATACTTACGATTTCTCACGGTCTTAATCCAATACAAAATTTTTTTCGAGATATCTATTTTTTGACAAAAAAAACTTGACCACAGAGTCTTACAGGTTTTCTTACGTGGTTCGTCGATTAACAGCACATTTATAAAATGTCGAATATATCAATTTTTACGTTCACTTGCTCTTGGCTAACTCGCCGCACGTGAACTGCTTCGGAATTTGTTCACGACTCGGATATTGAATTTAACCTCGGCTCATCTTTAAGTATTATTCAGTATTCGATATTAGTTGAATTTCCTGTTGGAGTTAAAGGTAAGCAGCTTTTTATGCGGTCAGTCGAATCATCAGTCAGCCTTGAGTTTAACAACGTTGGAACTCTAACACGTCAGTTGGTACTTTAATTCTCGAGCTGTCGATACCACGCGAGTGCTCTTCCCAGACGACCCAGTGGTGTTTATTTGAGTGCGGCAAAATGTTGATGTCAAAAAGACCGAGTTTGAAAGAAGAGTTGAAAAAGAATCCAGAAATGAAGGAATCGGATATTCAAATGCTGAGAGAGTGGTTAAAGAAACAACATCATTTACCCCAATGGCTACCGGATGAGGATTTGATCTTGTCTTTCCACAGCAATTATTTTCAAATGGAACCGACCAAGAAGACCATTGATGCCTTCTGTACAATACGCTCTCATGTGGGTGAGATATTCCATAACAGGGATCCTGTGGGTGATAAAGGTATTCGACAATTCTTCAATGTTGGGTGAGTTACTCTTCTGGCACAAAATTTGTCAGCAAATTTAGACCTTACATGCAATAGTCAGACAGTATAGCTGAAAAATTATATTTTCAAATGTTTCACTTGTAAAATTATCAACTTCAAAAACTATCTTTCTATGATTTTATTATGAAAAATAAATTCTGTCACGTAAGAATTAAAAAATGATGATTATATAATAGTACATATGATAGTAGTTCTAATTCTATCATTTTTTACAGAGCCAATATTTTATTACCCGGTCATAACAAAGAAGGTTATCGAATATTGTACGGAAGGTTAATCGATCCAGATGCATCGAATTTTGTGTTTTTCGACTATTTGAAGGCTTTCTGCATGTCGGCAGATATTTGGGTAGGATGTTTGGGAACTGAATCTGGTTACGTCTACGTTGGTGATGCGACAGGCATGTCATTTGGTCACGTAGGTCGAGTCAACCTCGCAGGAGCTAAAAAATTTGTGACTTATATTCAAGAAGCTGCTCCGGTTCGTCTAAAGGCTATCCACGTGATAAACGCTCCGGCAGCCTTAGATGTTCTGCTCAACATGGTTAAGCCATTCATGAAAAAAGAGCTCATTGACCTGGTGGGTTTTGATTTATTAGTGGGAAAACTTCAAATTTAATGGTGTTAAAATTTTCTGAATTGAATAAATTTTTTGTACGAGTCGAAAATAATATATTTATCAATTAAAATGCTAAAATAGTAGATTACGATACAAGTGCGCAAAGTAGGCGATTCCCGTGCGAGCAACGTTTGGCGGCCGAGCGAAGCGAGGGCGACAATTGTGAGTGAGGGAATACCTACGCAGCGCACGAGTATCGTAATCTACTATTTCCTACGATCGTGCGCGAAGTTCGATTTTGCGCACGCTTACAGCACTTTGCGCACGCTTATGGCACTTTGCACACGCTTATTTCAGCGTGTCAAAAAGAGGCCCTTTGCATGCGCAAAATCGAACTTTGTGCACGATCGTAGAAAAATTATATTATATGTTACATTATTTTGATTGTTAAGTAATGAATTGGAATTTTTTTCAAACGCGATATTGAGAAATTGATTATTAAGATTTTTGCTTATTTTCAGATTCATATTCACACGACTTTAGAAAGTTTAGAAAAACACGTACCGGTGGAGTGTTTACCTAACGAATCTGGCGGCAAAGCTGGTTCCATCAGAGATTTTCACGCAATTGAGATCAAGAGGTTGGAGGCCAATCGCGATTGGTTTGTTGGGCTGGCTTCAAAACTACGCGTCGACGAGAGTTTGAGACCTAAAAACTCCAAATCAGCGTCTGAACTGTTCGGAGTCGACGGAAGTTTCAAGAAACTAGAACTGGATTAGCTTAATTGTTCTGCTTATACTGTAATTGTTTATTTTTGGTGACTTGTTTATCTTCGAGTATATATTATATAAAAGTTTTATACTATTTTAATGTTTTTCTCTTTTTCATTCTTTCGATTAATAATGAAAAAAGTAAGTGTGTAACACTCGGCAAAGTCGATAATAAGCGAGACCGAATGACCTGAGAATTAAATACTAAACACGAATACCTGTGTCGATCACGCGAGATACACAGGCTCGTGATAGTACAAAGAGTCGTCTGTGGTATATGTAATTTGTCTTTTTTTTTCATTCCTCGTTGCAAGTATCAAAGTGCATTCCGTATGACCGAGTCATCCCGGATGAATTGGAAGACCGTCGACTTCCGGCCTATATGAGAAAGAATTGACAGTAGCAAATTACATTTTTAATCATTTTCATGATAGCTACGATTTGTTAATATAATTTCATTATTAAACAATGTTTAATTTTATTGTTTCTTTTGCTATTGTAGATAATGTTATTTTGTATTTTAAAACAATCTATTTATTTTCATCAACTCGATATTGAGAATGAAATACAAATTGATTGATCAGCTGCGAGGTCTGCAATTACCGGAAGTCGTGAGAAAAGTCGTCACTGGTGATTGACGAGTGACGTAAGCAAAATCGTCGACCGATCGTAGGAGGAGTTTTGGCGGCAACGAGACCTGTAAGTGGTTTTTATTGAAAAATCGCGAGCTCACCGATGCCGCCTATTGCGTCACGAAACAGATCTGCAAAAATTATTCGGAGGCAGAGCATCAGTCGACGTTCGTACCGCGTGCGTACTCCAGACTAGTCCACGAAACCGGCTTCACCCGAAACCCCGTTATTTTTTTTTTTTTGCGGAGAATCGCGTTTGAAGAGTCCCTGGTCGAGAAATTCAGTTTTGGGAGTGAAATCTCGTGGCGTACATTGTAGAGAATCGGCGCATTAGTGTAGAGACAAAAAGAATTTGTAGAAAATATTTTCAACATGGCATTGGTAAAGACTGTGCCTCTCGAAGAAGAGATGAAGAAGAATCCTGAATTGAAGGAGTCAGATTTGCAAATTTTGCGAGAATGGTACAGCAAGCAGCCTCATTTACCCAAAATTTCGGATAACATGCTCGTGTTATTTCTTCACAGTAATTATTATCGATTAGAACCAACTAAGAATACTATTGATATTTATTACACGGCTAGGACTCATCTGCCAGAGTTTTTCTCTGGCAGAGATCCTATTGGTTCCAAGGAGATCCGAACTGTATCTACTGTCATGTGAGTAATATTGAATTTAACAAATTGACACTTCATCTTTATTAATTCATTAATTTAATAACAAATACAACTATTTTTTCTAACAAATTAAATTTTTTTCATCTCGATAAGTCAAATTTTTTAAATTAATTATATTTAAAACGTTCGTTATGTATCATATTTATAAGTTTTGAATACTTGATAAAGTTAAGAATAATATTATTTTACCACCTGCAGCACGACAATTCCTTTGAAGAAAGCGACAAAGGAAGGCTACAAGATCGTCTTTGCAAAAATAACCGACCCAGAACCATCTCACTATGTTTACAATGACGCCATGAAATTCTACAACATGATAATGGATGTTTGGATACTGACAGAGGGAACCATGGAGGGCTACATCATCGTCTTTGACACGAAAGAGGTCGCGCTGGGTCACGTTGGACGTCTCAGTCCAATAGGATTAAAAAAATTCCTGTACTACCTGCAGGAAGCCATGCCAGTCAGGCTAAAGGGCATGCACTTTATGAACACTGCACCTGTCATGGACGTCATTCTTGGCATGATGAAGCCTTTTATGAAGAAAGAGCTCTTAGAGATGGTAACAATTTTTTTCTCCATACAAAATTCTTCAAGAGCTTGAAAGTTATTTTCGAGATTAATTTAATTTTAAAAATTCTCTTCAAGTTTCGCATGCACTCGTCTGCAGAGAGTCTGTCAAAGTTCATCCCACTGGATGCTCTGCCCAATGAGGCTGGTGGCTCAGCTGGTCCTCTTCAGCAACTGCACGCTACCGAGGTGAAGAAGATGGAGGATCATCGAGCTTATTACCTGGACGAGGAAAAAACTGCTCGAGTCAACGAGAATCTGCGACCTGGAAAGGCCAAGAATGCGTCCGACCTCTTCGGAGTCGAGGGAACCTTCAAGAAGCTGGAGATTGATTAACGTGCAGGAAAAAATTGCTCTATTAGCGATTAGCCTTGACCAACGCCGCGACAGATCGAGACGAGTTGTTTTTAAAATGCATGGAAACGTGGGAAAGACTAATTACATCGTTTGTTTTTTATACATAATGTATGAATTTTTGCAGACAGATAAAAAATCTCAGCCATTGACTATCGAAATAAAATGGAAACTCAATTTGCATACGATTCTTTAACAAAACTTGAGTCACTACCTATTTTATCCGAAATTTCATTTCTATTTTTTTATGATAATTCAGAAAATTTTTTCGTACGCGTTTAGTCGGAATCGAATGCGTCACGATTCAATCGCCAATATGAATGAGACTTAAAAGACGCTGCCTCCACCTTTTCGTCAGTTTCTTATATTACTTTCACTGGCGAGGCGCTCCTCAGTTTATGTCGACCATTGGAAAGAGGAATATCGTATATCGTATTGGAGAGCTAAAACAGACACTATGAATTGGTTAATCGTGAGTCTTTCTAAATTTCTACCTATAAAACTCGTACAGGATAAGATTGAAGTATCCAATATCATTGCGAAAATAATTTTTGCAAGAAGAACCAAATTTTAGAGCCAGTCCAACTATTACGCCATCGCTTTCGTAATTGCGAAGGAATTTGGAGAGTTCAAACTTCTGCGTGTAAATTTTTTTCTAATGTCACAGTGAACTATTCAAATTTGTTTGTGAAATGAAAAACTTTTTTTGACAGAGTGAACTTTATATTTTGCTTCTTTTTTTCTATCAGGTGGCTTTTGCTTTAATTGGCTTCTGTCTAGCTGACGTTTCTCACATTTTACCGGAATACGAAACTACAACAACTGAATTGCCGCAACCCCCGAGGCCGTACAAATTTGAGTACCAGGCTGGACGTTACCCAGGGCAGGTTGACCGAGTTCATCAGGAGGTCAGCGATGGTACAGGCGTTGTTCGCGGTAATTATACAAAAATTATACAAAAACGCTGTTTAATTCATTTATTCAACCAATTGTTTTGAGATATAAAATAATTTCATAGAAATCACGAAAATTCAATTATTACAATTATTGTGCTAGTTTATAATTTTATAATTGAAAAATCGATTAAATTTTTAGGTGCCTACTCTTTTATCGATCCGAAACACAAGGTTCGCACGGTTCAATACGTGGTCGATGAGAACGGATTCCAGCCATCTCTGATCAATTACGAGGATACGCAGCGTCAGCCAGTCGATTCAGAGGCCGTGAGGCTCGCCAAGGAAAAGCACTTTAGACTCTTTGAGAAAATCGCGGATGCCAATTCTCAGAGTCGACCAACATACGTGCCACGGGTACGTTGATATTATACTTTACTTGAATTTTAAAAATAAAATTCATTCAATCAAAAAATTTAATCTTAAGAAATAATATATTTTTTGCCGATTCAATTATTTGCAGTAATTAAAAGTTCATCTCAAGTGAGATTCTAAGAAACAATTATCACACGAAGTCCGACTTTCCCCGAGTTCACGTAAAACTTTCTCCTGATTTGCGTATTATTGTTTCAGGACTCGGCAAGTGTGGCAAGAGCTAAGGACAGGCACTTCCAGCTTTATCAGAAAATCGCTGCTGAACACGCGGCTATAGCTGCTCAACGTGAGGCAGAACGACTAGCGTATGAAGCAACATCCGTTCCTAACGACGTCACCGATCATCAGTCTCATAGATAAAAAAAACATGCCAATTTTGTGTTGTTCCAACACTCGTCCCTATTAAAATTTACTCTATGTCAATACTTCCTAATTTTTTAATATTTTTTTTTTATAATCATGAATGTATTTTAGAATAAATTTTATAGAAGACAGTAGTTTTCATTAGTATAAATTTTTTGCTTTCATCAGTCAAAACGAAACAAAGTGTCACACGCTGAGCGACTGTGCAATTAAGTACTTTATCTCAAAATCGTCGTTATTTCGAAACGCAGGATGTGCGCGTTAATTGTCGATGGGACAGACAAACAATATTCCGTGACTATAAAAGATGGGAGTTTGGAAAATAAAGTTATTCCAAAAGTATCATCTGCAGGATGAAGTTTCTAAGTTTTCAAGTCCTGCTTCTCTTCGCATTGCTCTGCTTTGTGGTGCAGTTTCTTTGTTTGAAAACTTAATAACTTTTAGAGTTTTTCGATCATACACCTTCTTCTCTCGACAGACAGCAGCGTCGATTAAGCCAGCCTCATTATGTTTAACGCGTGGAGGTAACTTTGCTTGCGAAGGTGGAAGACGTGGAGGTCGTCGTGGAGGCGGTGGAGGTGATGGAGGTGGTACGGATGCCGGTGGAGATGGTGCAGCTGCAGGGGATGATGGAGATGTGGAGACACTCAATACCGATGGTATGGATGAATGACAATTCCGACGAAGAAGCAAGTCCATTTGATTCGTTTGTTACAGCTAAAATGCGCCGAGGATGACTAATCGCTCGAGCAGGAGTGATTTGATGTTGTTTATTTCGCTCCGTAGTAAATTAAATTCACGGTCTTACATAATAGATGTATATTCTACGTATGAAATAAAGTTCAATCGCGGTGTATTTCCGTTTTATTTCGTATATACATACAGAGTCACAAAACGTCGAATAAGAAGTCTTGTCACTGTACTCGGTTACAACTGTGAACTTGTAAATCTTCGTTTTAACATTAATCATTGACTTATCCACCTAATATTCGTTTGGAATATACTTTGCGTGAATCGTTGCGCTTATACAAAGAATACAAAATTTGGTACATAATTTTCGTAAATTATACATTATGTAATATAATATATGTACAAAACTTATTCTATTTTTACATATTTAAGCACATTATAACAAAGTATTTGTAATCGAATAAAGTGATATTGATATTCGAGAACAAATTTTTTATAGGTGAGTTAACTTTTATGAAAAGTCTAATGCAAAAGCATTCGTTTTTGTATAGTAATCAATACTAAAAACTTTCTATCATAGAAATTTTCTTTCAATTTTACCGTTGTAAAATATATTTTGTAAAATTTCCAGAAAATAACATATCATTCAGTTTATCAAATCATATATTTAACAGAATGAAATAAATGTTCCTTATGATACTGAATTTTCCTTAAAATGATAAAAATTTTTTCCTATTTAAACCAATGTCATTTTAGTGCTAAAGATTTACTTTTTCAACAAGTAATTGAGATCTTTGTTCTGTTTCTGAATCATTATGTCAGTTCTTTCTGTTTTGTCAGTAATATTATCGATTAGGTCATTCTGGGACTCTATTTCTTCCGACAAACCAATAGCTAGACCTTTTAATCTGGCGAGAGATCCACTCATCTCATCCAAATTTTTCTCCAGAATGGCACTCACATTATTCGTAACAGGTCGTTGGAAATCATTGTCATCTTCGTCTAAAAGTCCACGTCTCTGTAGGGAAGGGTGATTAGCTGCTAAATTACTTTGAACTTTGTCTATAGTGTTGTGCAACGCCGAAGACGACGACATTGATCCAGTACTAGATGATTCTGGCAATTTAGACGACACAGTAGACGGCGTTGGAGCATCCATCGATTTTCCACTCAGATAATTTTTTAAACTACCAAAAACACTTTTAATACCCTGAATATGCTTCTGACTGAATCTTAAAGTGCTGTTAATATCGTCTAATCTCTTTTCAGTTCTCTCTAGCTGTTCTCGCTGCCTTATTAATTCCTATCCAAAAAGAATATGATTGAGTCAATTTAAACCAATAATTTTGTCAAACTTAAATAGCATATGACATTAGAGGCGTAAAATAAAAGTATATTCATGATTATCACCAACTTCTCATGTTTCAAATGATAAGGAATTGAAAATACATACTTCAGCAGTGGCTGCTCCAATTTGTTCAGAATCCCTAAGAAGCGATATAGATCGTTCAGATGATTTCACAGTACGATTTTCAATCTCCTTCCTCCTTTGTATCAATTCCTGGCGTTTGAACTCGAGTTCATTGTCATAATTGCTGTAAGGATTGTGACCAGACGATCTCGGAGGAGCTCTGCTCAAAAATGTTTCATCATCCACGTCGTCTTCTAGCGAGAAAAACGGATTTTTCGGATCGCTGATATAATTGTGTCCTGCCATTTTCACTATCTGTAGCGTTTAATTAAAGCTATTTTGAAAGATCTGTTCAGTCGCGTCACTGACACCAACAATAACCTTACTATCTGACTTGAAACTCAAAAGCAGCTGATTCGCGCAGCGATTTGAAGGCAAACAAAGATAGACAGTAGCCAACATTGTAAAAATTGAAAATTGAGTGGCTGCACTGCGATGTGTGAAGGAGTGCGCATGTGCAAGGTACAAGTAAAAACGGGTGTCGCATTCAAACGTCTGTCGACCGACTCGGCGAGAGGAACATAGAATCGATTCTCGTATCCAGTGCGGCTCATTAGCTCCCGGTTTTTCAAAAATATCAAATTTAAACCGCGTCCAATTTGCATGGTGGATCCAACTTCTGAAGTGAAAATGGAGTCTGCCTTGCTTCAGTTAGAACAGAGTGTGAGTGAATTTTTCAAATGTCACATTTGTTATAACGCTAACCTTTTTTAAATGTCAAATGTAAAGTATTAAATTTATATTCAGTGATTTTTTTTAAATATGTGTAGGTGCAAAAAGCAGATGGACAGTTGAACATGATTGCTTGGAAAATTGATGCTTATGAGAAAGATGCAGATGAAACTTCAGATAACGAGGTATTGTAATCTTTATCGAATGTTGCGATTGTTCTACATTTGTATGCTGTTATACAATTTCTAAATCAAATTAATTACTGAGTTATACTATACAGAATGTTAATTTTTCTGAATTATTATTCTCTTTATTTTTTTTATTTGAACAGGTTTCTGTACTTCGGTTACTAGATTCTGTGAATCAAGTTACCAAGGATTATCAAAATCTTCGCCGGGAAATTTCAGAGGTACAACAATTACAGAAGCAGTTATCTAATCAGATTCAGAATCAGATTTTACAAGTTCAAGGACATTTTAATCTTCTACGTAATAAGATTACAGATTATAGACCTCCATCGCAAGGTTAGATTTAAAAATTTGCATTCTTTAGAATACAATGAATTTTCATTTCATTCTTATAAGATCGTGTAAAGAATTATGTTGCGTAATCTTTAATGATGTCTAACTCTAAATTGGCAATTTTGAATTGGATATATGGGATCAAGAATCGTTACCAACAAATAAATTATTTGAAATGTCTTTTACATGTTATACTGGGGCCAAACTATGCGCTATGACCTTTCATATGGTGCAAGAAGCAATTTCAATTTTTCGAATATGAAAAAGAAAATTATAATTTACAAAAGTGGAAAAAATTTTCCTACAACTACTTAAAACATTGATTAAAGAGTTCATTATACATATATTATATAATTGTTCCCTCTGAAAAATCTAACACTCTAAAATGTTTTTAAGAATATTTATTCAGAAATATTCATGTTAATTATAAATTTTATTAAACAGCTGTTGAGTAAAAAATATTGCCTTAAAAAATTGATGCACTTTTTGAAGACTATGTGTACTGTGTCAAAATTATTATTTTGTAAAATAGGTACTCTTTACAAACATGTTATCTAGTAAATATGAAAAACAATTATATAATAACATATTTTTGAAATTTATACTTTGAAACAAACTCGAATTTCGAGAAAGTGAGAATTAAGCATGTAATTTCTGTTTTCAATTTTTCAAGAATCATGCTTCATTTCTTATATTCTTGAGAATGAAAGTGAGTTTTATGAGTGTACAAACGATTGCTTAAGTTTTAGGAAAAACGTGTATTCTTCAAACGTAGAAACATCTAAAACTAAACTCTATTTCGAAATTACTCCTATAAGTCAATATTAACGTCAAAAAGGAGGTATATTGTGATACTTTATCAGTAACTCGCATGAAAGTTGAGACTGATTCATATTCCACGTAAAGGAATACTTGCACAGCTTTCTATAATCTTACAAGTATTATCTTCGATGAATATTTAGCTAATTATTGTTTAGAAACATTGTATCCTCTAAGGAGAGCGCTCGGCTAATTCTCGCTAACAATAATATTTCAATCTGCTTCGGTACGCAGAGAAAAATTGTTCGAACAATCTGTAAATAATCGTTACACGGAGAATTTTGAAAAATATTTTTAACCAGCGATACGAATTTAATTGACATATTTAGATCAAAAATTGAGCGAGAAATAGCTTTATTCCGTACGAGTGTATGAATGCATTTATTGTAGAATTGAATGTATAATTAAGAGAAAAATGGTCTGGAACACATTCTAATGTGCCAAAACTTGTCAATTAGACAGCTCTTTACATTCCCAGAGACAGATCGACGTCTGTTACTCTGTAGATGACATATCAAATTGAAAAGTTTTTAATGTTGCATTTTTTAAGCAACTTTTCCAATTTGACTATGGGGTTTGATTTTTTGAAGGAATATACAAACACAAGAGCAGAATCATTTTGTTTACCAAGTTTATTATTACTAAATTGTAGCGAAATCAAAAAAACGAAATTATCTAGAATATCTTTATTAAAAATCTGGTATTAAAAGTTTTAAAAAGACGTTCTTGTGACATTTCGATAAAAATTAAAATATTTCCGCATGCTGCATGTTTAGTAACGTTCAATATATAAATATACTCGAGAATTTATACTAACATATGTGTAAACCCTCAGTTCTATTCGAAGTAATTATACACAAATTCGCCAAATCATAGGCAAATCCAGTTTCCAAAATAGTCTTCTCAATTAACGGAAAATAACTGTTTAATTATTCGAATATATAAACATTATGAATTGTTAAACACATTATGTGTTACAATATACGTAATTGCTCAAATATTTCGATGTAAATGTAACGGAAATAATAACAAACCTACGAAATAATGTATCTTTTTAGACACTATATTGCACAGTAAATAAACTGTTATCCAAATAGACAGAACGCTTTATTCAATTCTGATATTCTCGATGAGTGAATCTGTCGATATTTCATGTCTATTTTCACAGCGAGCTGAGTTACAGAAATTTATAGGTAAAAACTAAATAACAAAATATTGAAAGATACGTCGAATGTAGTGAGATATATTTTTACAATAAAAAAGACTATAAATAACACAGTTGAGATAAAGTAACGAAATATGATTTTTAATTCAACTAAAAATTGAAATAGTAGTAGATCGAAATTATTTTTAGTAGTTTGCGGGTTTCGTTAAAATTTCGAACGCCGATGTAAAAGTGTTTGAAAAGGATTGAACTTGTCAGCTAATTAAGAGCTTATTAAAATTAGTAGGGACTACGAGCGGCGCAAATCGCTCGTAGCGAGACGACTTACACTTCGTAGTTGCGAGAAAAAAAGAGACATTTTTCGCTCCGTCGAGCTGACTTTCACGAGCGCGACTCTAATGTCAGGTCCCGAGGTCAGACGAGTCCGGTAACAGGCCAATCAATTACTCTTTTTCCACTCGCGAACGCCTACGCTCACGTAAATCCGTGCGGATTTTCCGAATTTTCCGGAATAAATCTATAAATCCCATATATCCGTTTTACGCGTGAAATATTTCTCGTAATTCACACTGACAAATAGCAGCCCGTGACGGTAGTAGCGGCCAATAAATTTTTGTTTACATTTCGATTTTTAATCGGAAGAGAGAGAACTTCCCCGTGGGCTGCCAAGGTAAAGTTCACCGGAGGTTGTAGACCCTCGCCCACGGCGCGTAAACATCCCATAGCGGCCATAGAGTCTCGAGAAGGCGCGGAAGCGAGACACAACCGAACACCGATGACGTAAGTCGGTTAACGAGATCGAGAGTCGGAAAAATGGAGAAAAACTCGTGACGCGAATCGAGCCGGCCGGATGACGTAAAACGCATCGTGGGGTGGAAAAAAAAAATAAATCGCTGACCCATTTTCGCCTCCTCCGCGCGAGACTCGCTCGCTTTAATTTGACCTGAAAGTTCGGAACGGCCGATATGGAAGGGACGTAAAAAAACGGCACCTTTCATGGACAGAGAGAGAGAGAGAGAGAGAGAGAGAGGGAGAGAGAAAAAGAGGGGAAGATATAGAGAATGAGAGGTACAGAGAGAGAAGAGGAGCTTTTGTGAAACGGAGGGCCAAATGGAAAATCGCGGCTTTTCCAGAGACGCGCTTATTATACGTCTCGAGTATCATAAAAAAAAGTAGAGTGCAGACTGACCCTTTTTAGAGATATTTTCATCGAATATTCTACTTTCGACTACCCTCGATTTAATATGACTTCTTTTGAGAGGATATTGGGCTTCTGAAAAAATTTTTTTAAAGGGCATTTTTATCAAACAATGTTATTCGCGTACGTGCTTGATTATTTAATGTTTTTCATTCGAAAAACTGTTTCGTATGAATAATTTTTAGTCTGCTAGTTGAATTTTGAAAAGGAAATGAAATAACATGGGCTACCGTTTTTGGATTGTTCTTGTTGTTTAGAGTTCAATGAAATTCAACTAATTAAAGGATATTTGATTTCGACTCCGCGGGACCCGAGTACGATATGTGTAACCCCTGCCGATACCGACATTTGTTTCAAATTTTCGGAGTTACACTTATAGCACCCGGGTACCTGCGGAAATTTGCGAAAAAGTTTTTCAAAATCTTATATCCTTTAATGAGTGGCATTTTATTATTTTCTAGGCAACGAGAACAATCTAAAACCTATAGGCCATAATATATATATTCAAAAAAATTTTTTAATATCTTAGTTTTATGTGAGTGTCGTAAATATTGCACAAATATAAAATTCAGGACAATTTTCAAGAGTTTCATGTTTCAAAATTAGAAGGGCTAACATTATACACATGAATTTCGTATCGGAATTCAAAATTTTAAATTCTCGTGTTCGAACTTATTCATCCATTCGCTCGAAAGTCTAAATCCGGACTGGGAGAGATAACAGTTTCCCTTTTCCTGAAAATTATCACTCGTTACTCCTGCCTGCACTATCCCGAATGACGGCTTTCGCGGTTTATCGCGCGAAAGCAAGTCATTTCCCGCGGACGACGATTCTCACGAGATCCAACCAAGCAGCGATAAACCGCGAGCGTGAAGGGCAAATCGAGCGGGAATTAGAAATCGCGAAATTCTGAATCTCTTTGCGAACTTTTTTTTTTCGAGATATCGATTATCTTTTTATCTCGACTTATCGATCCTCGTCGGAGGATGACGAGGACAGTCGATTAGCGAGTCGCGAGGCGAGAAAGTTCTCGACGAGCCAGGACGAATCGTTGCGACAAGAGGAAGAGGGAATTACGGGAGAGAAAAAATTAATCAGAAGCGAATTAAAGTAACCGAGAACCGGAACGTCGTTTGTATTACACTCAACTCAACTTCTGCGATCAGGGACGAATTTTATGAGCCTTTAAACGAGGTACCATAAATTAAGAGGAAGAGTACTTACTTTCGAATCTGAACTAGACTATTATTTCAGGAATTGTCTTAACAGTGCAGCTACTAATAACAATTTTTCATGTATTTCTGTTTCTATTTTAAATTAATGATGTTACAGATTTAAGTTATTCGACTCTGGCCAATCTCAATCGCGTAACAATATAATTCTGATCCATTGAGTTTCACGATATAGCTATCTTAATCAGCCACTCGAGCAAGGCTTTTCCAAGCTCGATAAACCCACTCAACCCCTCTCGCTAAATCGTCGAGTTTAGGGGCCCGGCCATCTGAATTTCAAATCCCGAGGTAGGTTTAAGGGCGGAAAGGGCGGTTTGGCGTCTCGAAATAGCTCGAATCTCTCGGAGAATATTCCGAGGTCGAGAATCCGTCCCAATTCGTGGATTTATATCTCAGGTTCCGTTTCGCTCGAAAATTGCGAGAGAGAGCTTATCTCGAAAGGAAATAACAGTTTTTAGTCTTTTCGATCTCCACCCGCGAGATACATCTTACTCCTTTCCTATAATGGAGAGGAAGTTTTCTCCAGAAAAAATTCATTAAAAGCGAGAACTAGGAATCACGTGATGATGTTTCAATTTCCGCTCGGGGAAAATTCGAGGCTCGAGTTTTCACGACTATTCGATTCTACCGTGAAAAACGAACGAGGAAAGACTAGATTCGAGATATCGGGGTTGATATCGAATTGAGTTTTTCGATACTTCGAGGTTCCTCGGAATTAATCCGATAGTGATAACGGTAAGATGAATCATAATAAACAAATAATAATCACACTATTGGTATTCTACTAAACTAACTATTTGTTTAAACGTAAACACGTAATCATTAAGAACATTGATAGAATTTTTATTTTCGATGCATGCATCCTTAATCATTTTTTCCTTTCCAGGAGCATCCTTAATCCTCGGCTAAATAAAAATTTCCGCATTTTCTCCTATTCTCTTTCTATTTAATTTTTCACGTAAGCTAGGTTGGAAATCGAGAGGAGAGGATCTTTTCAGCTAATAAGGCGGGCCTTCCCGTTCCCAGAGGCACTTTCGCGCGTTTCTGTCGTTCCCTTATCTATAATTGCGACTCTGACACGCCATTCTTTTACGGGCTTCGAACACCGGGAGGAACTTTCCCTCTGTTCGATCTCGCGAGCATCGAAAAACGCGACAATCGTGTGTGCTCCTCTCTTCCGGATGTCGCTCGAAATCGGGGATTGAATTCAGTCGCCGAGAGTCGTCCTTTCTCTCGCTTCTCGGGCTCGGGCAATTCAAGGTGAGCGTCCAGTCTCGACGCCCTTGCTACTCCAGGAAAAAAATGGTCAGTTCACCGAACGGGTGAGATCATGCATCGGGATCGGAATGAATCATAACGAACAGATTAAAAAATATGTTTATATCATTTATACGTAATAAATTTATTACAATTTATAAATACAATGAACGATAGACCGATAATAATCATTTTTTATTTGTATAAGCCGGTGAAGAATTCTTCGGCGAAATTGATGAAGTAGACGGCTAGAATCGAGAGACCGACGAGCGAAGAGACTTTCGGTGTACAATTAGCCGTTTAATGCGCGAGTTTATAAAATCGGGTTTCGTTCCTCCGAAACGGGAATAACTCTGGAACATCTCCCGCCCGGTGCTCGACGGTTACAGCGAAACGAGCCAAAACTCGAGAGTACAGTTATCCCGGCTCGCATCTCGGCATTATATTTCTCCAGAAACTAACAAGCAGACGGCTCCGTATACGAAACGTGGCAACTCATTTTATTATTTAGAACGCCTCCAGCTCGAACTTTCGTATACTGGTACACGCATGTGCGTAATGTATGTATATCGGCCGATACTCGTGCCGTGAATAAGGTTTGGATTTTCAACTAGGGAGGAAGAGAGACGGAATAAGAAAGAAAGAAAGTAAAAGAGAAAGAAAAAAAAGAGAGAAAGAAGAAAAAATAAAAGAGTTAGAGAGAGAAAAAAGGAGGGGGCCCGTTCTAATGACCTACTCCCACGTCCCCCCTTTGAGCCCCAACGTCACCGAGAACACTCCAACTCGGAGTTCAGTCGGCGATCGGGCCTCAACACGACTGTAATCTCTTTAATTTTTTCGTTCCCTCGGGCCCAGCAGCGCCGTCCCGCGAAAGCGGCTGGCCCAGTCAGTTTCGTTCCCTCAGTCCAGCTAGAGTCACCTGGATATTCGCACTCGACGCGCGAATGGCTCGGTCACCTCGGGATTAAAAAAAACCTTCCACTCGGTGAGTGCTCGTGTTTTTTTTTTCACTTTTCTCACTTCCCAGGAGAGTTTTTGCTCTTCTCGAGTTCAGCCCGCGGTGCGTTTTCCAAGTCTTCGTCAATTTTCCGGATTCACAGTAGTTTTCGAGCGATATGGATCGTGAAATTTCAGAGAGTGTACAGTATGTGCATTTATGATTTCATACAGTAGAATATACAGTAACGTTCAAAATTATTCTGATATAAATAATACTTGGAATCCATTCTGCCTTTTCCTACTGTATTTCTCAGAACATTGTTACCATAGTTCTACTTTAAAAAATATATTAAAAATTTGGATAGCTCAAAGTTTTTATATTAAAAAAAAAAAGGATTTGACTGAGATTTTCAATTTTAAAAGCTGAATAAAGTTGATAATTCGAAGATTCGTATCGAAACGATAAATGACATAATCGAAAAAAGTTGAAACATTCTCCAATTAAATAAGAATATGCTTGTATTAAAGAAGATAGCGTCGAGTACGCCATTAGAGGCAGCGATAGGTCAATTTGTGAATTAAAGTAGCCTCATCGATACATTTTCACGTGGTGAGATTGGCGCGTTTATTTAGCGATGGGGCTAGCGATAAGTACGTTTTCTCGGATCGCAAGAAATATCGATCCCTCTTTATCTAGCCGGGTAACCCACTTTTTAAGACGCGCTCGTCCGATTTTCGATTCATTACAGTCGCGAACTCTACAAGTGAATTCTAAGTCGTTGAGATTATTTTTTCTTTTTTCGAGAAAACACGAAGGTAAATTCGCTTGATCTTTCACCGCTCGCGTTAATTATTAATGTACTTTCTACGATTATTGTATATTCGTATATCAGATCGGAAACTGGAACTGAATTTCCAGCTCTTTAGCAGGAAGTCGTAAATCCCGTTTATTAATTTTTCGCTGACGCGCAGATTTTTTTTTTACGATTCTTGGTACGAAATGTGATTCAGCCAGACTCGAACCGGTACTCGACATTTTTCTTTATCAACTTCATCTAGACCGGTGAATTCCTTTCGCTATTCGTCAATAGCGCTGTATTTGCATCTCCGATTGAATACAATTCGTTTGATCCTAGACGATGAATTATTGCATGCACGAAGAGTAGACGTGCTTTGTTAGAATTTTAAACAACAATCGAGTCATCGCTCTTATCGATAACCTAATTCACGGGGATTATCGATTTATTGTATTACGGATAATTAGAACGAGATTGATATCTCGAAACTATTTTTGAAAAATAGAGAGGTTTAAATATATTAATTAGAAGAATAAATTGAACGAATCTATCATTTCCATTATTGCTATTATCGTATTATTTTTATTATTTCATCAATTTATTTCTTTAAAAACAAAAATTAGTAGTAACGAATAGGTAAATATTTTCAATCTTCTCGGATTTTACGGTTGTTATCGGCTCGTAAATTATTCATCTTGATATTTTCCGGGATATCAGGGGAGGTTTTCGTTGGAAAGCTATTCGACCGAATTTCCGAGCTTTTTGTTATATGAGCGTCTCGAGTTTCCTGCCGGCAGTTGGCACCTAGCCGAGCTTCCCGTACTTTTGACTTTCCAGCCACGTACGACAATTGCATTCGGGCCGGTTTCTAAATATCTCTTCCACCAGCGTACGTAATCGAGCGTGCAACGGACGTGCGGTCCTTTCCCAATGCCGTCAATTGCGCACGGTGATTGCGGGAAGGAAAAAGCGAGAATCGAAATTTTCGACATATTAATCCTATAGTAACTTTGAACAATTATTTTTTATGAGTAATTTAACAAAAATAGGAAATTTCTCTCGAACTGAAAATTGAATTTTTACCTTTGAATTATAAAGATTTTATTAGCGATAATTTAATAATTCCAAAGGATAATAAATTGTTTAAATTTCATAAGAATGTTGAGGTGTTAAGTAATTTCACATCTGTGTACTTTATCAGGTGAGAAAGACGCCAGGAAATTTTACAGATCGTAAATTCTCGATTTCTCGCGGCCGAGCGATTTATCTCGGTTGTTTTCAACTCGATATCTCGTTGGGAATCGTAATACGGAAAAAAATCGCGATCTCGTTACAAGGATCATTCGATTCTCGATTCTATTCCGAGCACGATCGCGAAAATCTCGCGCGGTTTCCTCTCAACGATCCAGCGGTTTCAGGGTCCAGTTCAGCAGGATGCGGTGCCTGACGGTCGCTACGATCCTGACGATCGTGATCGGCCTCGCGATCGAGGAAACCTCCGGACACGGCCGGCTGATCGAGCCCCCTTCGAGGGCCTCGATGTGGAGGTACGGATTCGACACGCCGCACGACTACAACGATCACGAGTGCTACTGCGGTGGCTTCACTAGACAATGGCAGCGCAACAAAGGAAAGTGCGGATTGTGCGGGGACGCATGGGATCTGCCGGCTGTGAGTACATTATTACTACCAGTAATGAACATTTTTTTTTTGTCCCCTCCCGGTCCCTGCATCTCTTCTCGCAAGTTTTTCAGCTCGGTTTTACGGCGTTCGCGCACCGAGAACGATTTTACAGCCTGTTAAAAAGTTTTTTTGTTTTAAAGAACAACAAGTCGTAACGATTTGTTTTCATAGTTTAGTAATTTTTCTCGGCGTTATTACGTGTTCTCGAAATTTTTCACTTTCCGAAGAATTCTCGTGTTTTTTACCCAAGGTCGTAAAAAATTATTTCAAAAGGTGTGAGCTGGGTAAGTTTTCTCAACTTTACAGAGAGAATTTTTTCTTAAAGTTACAGGGTAGCCGATGTAAAATTCACAATGCTATACGAACAAATGATAAAACGTATAATCCCTAACTGACACAGTCATGAATGAAAATTTTCTCCGGTTCGCGTGAGTTTAGCGATCGCATGCGAATTTTTTCTCCATCTTCGCTTCTTCCTCTGCGTGACGGAAAAGTCCTGACGTGCGGTTTTCTCCTCGGATGTGCCTTATAATCGGGTCGTAAACCAGAAAGGAAAGTTCGATGCCCGTGTCGGTTTCGGACGCTGTCCAGTTTTTTTTTCACGAACTCGCGAGCATTGTCACGGTCGTTCGCACACGAGAACGAGCATCGTTGCGATGAATTAGTATAATTCGGAATAAAGAGATCCTTTGCTCGGAGGTCACGCTAGAACGAGTCTAGTTTCCCCTGAAAATTAATGCGATTAATAAGAAAACACGATATAACTAGTTAAACTTCTCTCAAAGGCCGAATCGAATCCTGTTTCTTGAATAAAATTAATGAGGACCAGCTAACTAGAAACTCGATAAAAAGTTTGGTGGAAATAGTAAACTAAAATTGAAATGAAATTTAAAAAAAATAACTATAATGAAGTAGAGTTTTTCCTTAAAAGTAAATTGAATTTTTCAGCCTCGAGCTCACGAAGCCGGTGGAAAATATGGCCTGGGCGTTATCGCGCGTAGGTACAAGACCGGTTCGGTAATCCCGGTCCGGGTCGAGTTGACCGCCAATCATCACGGGTACTTCGAGTTTCGCGCCTGCGCGATGACCTATCACAACAAGGAGGTCGACCAGGACTGCCTGGACAAACATCTGCTGAAGCAGGCGAATGGCACGGCGAGATATTATCCTGGCCCCGGAAGCAAAGTCTTCGAGGCTTACTACAAACTCCCGGACGATCTCACTTGCAAACAATGCGTATTTCAATGGAAGTACATAGCCGGGAACAACTGGGGCATGTGCCCAAACGGAACGGGTAATTAATATTCAAATAACGCTCAATTTGCCGTCACACCATATAGATATAATTATATTTCCAACAAATACAAAATCAATTTTCCAACAGCTTACAATTTAGGCTGATATATAATTCAGAATAGAAATTACATGACCCGAATTACATCACACAATAACATGTAGTACAATAATAGAAAGCGGTTTTAACTCGATACGTAAACTCATTGCACAATTGTGATAATGCACGTTCCGTGCTCAATATACGATCATCCCGCATCGACGCACTCGTACATCGTATGATTTCGCTCATAAATATCTAAAAATGATAACAAAATATCGCAAACAATCTTGATATAAACAATTTCATTTGAGAGGGCTCAAGAAAACAATTTTATCTGTTTTCGAAGTTCTATCGAAAATAGTCGATATGAGGATGATTAATTACGAATAATTAAAATTTGTTCAGGTGCGGTAGGTTGCGGCCCTCAGGAGGAGTTTCGTGGATGTGCCGATATCACGATAGGCGACAATGAAGCTCCACTGCCACCGCCACCGTCGACGACGCCGGGCATTACCGGCAAGGGACTTCCTCCATCGACCAGCGACGAGTCTTCCGGCGACGACTCGAACGAGTCCGTTCCGCACTGGCTCTTCAACACTATCATCGTTGGTACGTCCTTTTTGGTTGTGCTGGCATTTATGGCGCTTCTTTACGCCTACTATTATCACGCCGGTAATGCCAAAAAGTGGCTAATGGCAAGGAGGATGGTGACGCCAGAGAGCCCCCCGGTAGCACCGCCGAGACTCAAAAAACAATCCATACAGCAGCATCAGCTACAGCTGTAATATTTTCAGACTTGTGTGCGTCGATGTTGTCGGGTTTCTTATTGATTCGTTCCCTTTTTCTAGATAAACTGTGTACATAATAATGTGGAATTTCTTGTAATAGACTGTTTTTGTACTTGGGTATTCATGGGCCTGACAGCATTGACTGTAGATTCGATTTTAAGGACGATACTCGACCTATGACTAGTTTAAATTATCAGTTGTGTGATCGATTGAGTGTATGTATGACTATAGAGATGAAATGTATTCTTAAATTAATATAAAAGTATTTAGCACTGCGTTACATTCTGTATATACAAACGTATCATATATTAAAGGTATTTATTTTTTAAAATGTGGTTTGGTGTATTCAATGTTCCATGCATGAGTTTTACCCTAATCACCGCACTGTGTAAATCAAATTTTTGTCTCATAGGTAATAGCATTCTATCTGATGTAGAATAAAAATGTTTATGTATTTGATTTACATATCTTACGACTATTCGATGGAAAATTGAATAAGTATTATGTTAATCTTTATTTAGAAGCATTTTTCTAAAATCCTCGTTGGTTTTAGATGGCGCAGCATTTTTATCGGCCGTATCGGTATCAGTTTTGATAACGTTTTCAGTGTTACGTTTAACGCTGCTTGGTATCATTGTTAGCATAGTTTTCGGTTGACCGGCTTGAGATCGGCTAGAAAAGCTTCCCCCCAAAGATTTTAAGAAATGCAGAGGAATATTTTCATCGTTAACGTAGTTTCTCCTTTTAGGAGGATGGCTTATAGCTACAGTGACGATTTTTCCTTTCATGTGCATACCGTCGGTGGCAATGAGTGCTTTAGAAGCAGCGGCCTGATCCTCGTACTCAACGTAGGCAATACCCTTAGGAAAACCATTACGAAATGAAACCAGTCTTATTTCTTTCAAAGTACCGTATTTCTCAAAAATCGCTTCTAGATCTTCTTTTGTTGCCGTTTTGGGAAGTCCTGGAAATACAGAAGAGTTAATTTATTAGCTAAATAAATTCTCGTTGTTTTTTTCTCATTGAAAATAAGATTATAAACGATGGATACCTTTGACAAAGAGTTTATTTTTCTCTAACTCTGCTTTATATTTAAAAACTACAGCTCTAGTTGCTCTATCAGGGTCACATTTTGAAACAAACATTGGTCGTTCTTTGATACGTGTCCTGTCCAATTTCAGCGCTTCCTTTACATCGTCCTATAAAGAATAATTATTATTCCATCGGTTTTATTATAAGTATTAAAAGTTTATAAAGCAATACTCACCTTAGTGTGAAATTGTACGTAACAATATCCTTTATTTCGATTCTTTCTGTCTTTTACTGTTTTTAAAACTGCTATGGGCAGATCCTTGAAAGCTTCTCTAATTTCTGCCTCGGTTATTTCGTACGATAAATTACTCACAAATACAGTAAGTTCATCATCGACCACAGCCGGGGTCTCTATCTCCATTTTGTTTTCCTCGGATTCACTTTTGGATTCAAATCCAGGAGGAGGGGGTATTTTCGTCTCGTACGTCTCAGGAGAGAGTTTTGAACCAAATCCTGGAGGAGGAGATATAGTTGTTTTGCAACCATTGGTTTCCTTACCGTTTTCCTTATTCTTGCTGAATGTACCTTTTCTTGACATTTTATATGGCGTAGTGCCTGAGCCTTTCCATTTGCCTTCATCGTTTGCTTTTCTCTTTATAGGTTTCTTCTTAGATGGGGAACCATTCATTTTTTCGGATGGTATTTCTTCCTGTGATTCTTCTTCCCTAATTTTAGCTATCTCTTGTAATCTCGCTTTCGTTATTTTTTCGCAATATTTCATATCTGCTATTTCGCCGTGATCTCGTTCAAAATCAATCCACGCGGATACAATACTCTCGGGGTAATCTGTAGTTGCCGCAAGAGCCTTGTAATAGAGTTTCCTGGCGTGTTTAATATCACCGCAACGTCTGAAATACATAATATTACAATACCATTCATATCCACATGAAATTCACAATAAGTATTAGTGTATTTACCGTTCTAAAGAAATAAATTCCAACCAAAATGACGCAGAACCGCTATAACCACGATTTATTACATCGTACCATAATTCACGAGCTCTGGCCATGTTGGCACAGTGTGTTGCTTCTGTTCTTGCCCAATATTGTAAAATAATACAAGTTGGGTCACCTGCTGCACCGAATCCATTCAAATTTCTATTCGCTATATCAAATGCTTTACGAATAGTTTCGATTGCTTTCTCCTTACTTTCCTTAGTTGCAGGTTCTTCGTCAATTCGACGCCTCAAGTACTCTAAGTACAGCAACCAGAGATTTCTATACTCGTCTATGTTAGACATTGTCCACTTCAATGCTTCTTCTAGTACTTCTTGAACTTCTAGGACTGGTTTCTTCCATTTATCGTAAGCTCTTATCCATCTTTTCCATACTATAGGACACCATGGAACATTTCTAGATGCTTTATAGTATATTTGCTGTAAAACCTCTCTATCCTTTTTCTTTTTAGCTTCTGCGAAGCTCATATAGTCTTCCCAAAGATTGATCGACAAACTAAGAGTGGCAACTGCTCTCTCATATAAATTGATAACACGGGAGATATCTCCTTTCTTTTTTTCAAAAGACAAATATGATTTGTAAGCATCGAGCAACTGTTCTTCATTTTCAGCTGCTGTGATGTTTTCTTCGAAGGGCATGCGTTCGGTAAGTTGCAAACTTGCCTTCTTATATGATTCAATGAGAGCATCATCCTCCATAGTCACATGTTCACCCTCGGTAGCACGCCAAGTTAAGTATTCCTGGTACGTTTTGTCCATGTCTAATAAGGGAAAGGATAATTGTCTTTGAAATAGATTACCTATTTTTTCCAATTGTTCTTTTTTTTCTAGTTCATCATCCCCTTTGACCTGAAATTGACCATTGATACTATATTAGATTAAAAAATAAAGAGAATAAGAGAAATTGCAAAAATCTAATACCATTTGAAATAGCACAGATTCGTATTCTCTATATGCTTCCCAGATAATAGCCCCTCTAACGATAGACATGCCTGCAGTGGTTAGTGCTCTTTCAAACAGTCGTCGAACTTTTTCAACGTCATCTTTATCAGTACCCATATATCCAATACTGAATTGCAAATATTCCAACCAAACGTCAATCGCTGAAATAAAATGTAATAATAAACCACTCTGATCTCCAGTATATATAAAAATAATAACAGAAAAAAATGTTTACACAAATAATCTTTAACAGCTCGTTCGCATAAATCCATAATATGAGCTTTCTCTTCAGGAGTAGTAGCTAACTTTATCTCATCCCTTATCCATGCCAACCACAGCTCCTCGGTCAATGGGAATTTAGCACTCATATCTTCCCTAGCTTGCCTGAGTTTCTCTAGTTCGCCCATTTTCCCAAACCTCTCGATCAGAGCGACATAGCTATTGTAATCGTAATCGCTCTGTTCGAGCTTGCGTAGGATTTTCTTAACCTCGACCATGTCTTGGCCTTCCTCGTCGGAGGGACCCTCGGTTGTGCTTGCCTTGTTGTCTTCGGAATCATCTTCGATCTTCTGTTTCTCCAAATCTGACACGATCGAATGTTCGGTAGATTGGGAGTCAGCGTCTTGATCCTCCGTCAGATTTCCAACATCCATGGCTTCCATAACGAGAATAAAATTTCAATTTCTAAAGCGGAACTTAAGAAATGTTCTTTCAATACTAATAACTCAATCCGACGAATCTAATCGTTAGCGTTAAAGTGATTCAAAAATTACCTTATCCCAGTTATTCGCGGCTTGAAGGTTATATTTGGTTATATTTTTTCACCACGATTAAATACGGAAAATTAAGGAAAGGTTGACGTGTGTGGTGTTGATACTTTTTGAGTTCTGCGCAGAGTCATGGCGCTCGCTCGATACTCCGTGCGTCATGTGACTGTTTTCAATTATCTATCGGTTAAATGCGATAAGAGTAGCGAGCACTGTAGAACAATATTTTTAGTTGCATTTGATATTTCTTTTTTTTGTCGATATTTTTTTGTAAATACTAGTTTTTTTTACGTAGACGAAGTCATAAATAACGCAATCGATTGGAGCGTAGTTTGATTAATCGAGTTGAGCGATGGGAGTGATGGGATATTACAGTCAATTACGTACAAGGCATTGTACGCTTTGAGGTTCTCGCTGCTTATATTATAATCATTGTCCATTTTAAAGATGTATGAAAAAATGACATGTCTCATTTCCAGAGAAAGAAAGAGAGAAACAGAGAGAAAGTACGACGAAGAAAAAGAAGAAGCCGAAGAGAAAATGTAGCAAAACGAAATTTGGGCCGTTCTCCAAGAAATATTCGCATTTTTGGAGGAAACCGAACAAATATTTCTATAAAAAGTTCAAGAAACGCAAGGTACGTAAAAACGGTAGAGACAAAATGAAAATTATTCCGCGTTGCCGTGTTGCTGGTCACTTTCGTAGATTCCCGCGACGCGTGCGAATATGTTATCGCGGGTGATGAAGTAATCGATTACATTCAACAATCTAAACAGCGTTACGGATGGAAATGCAAATGGTTTCACGATAAACGCGTAAATCGTGATCTGACTTTCCAACTAATAATACCGAGAACGCAAACTTTTTATGAAAATTTAGCAGAGAAACTGCTTATTGTATGTATCGATCGTATCGAGTGATTTGATTAACTGGATGAAATGTATTGTTGCAGCGTTTTAACTGTTATGACGTCACTTGATTTGCGGAACGAGAGACTGTAATTTTTCATACCGATTATTAGAATGGAAGACTCGGTAAATCGGTGATATGTGTGAAAATTACTCAACGTGAACACTCTTGTATAATTACCGGCTAAAATTAGGATGCTGTGAAAAAACAAAAGGAAACTCGTGAATAAGCATAACTATAGCGCTTTTCTATAATTAATGTAATTATCACGACGCCCAACAGATTCAATCTTCGTGTTTTATCAAGCACGATGAAGTTGATACTCGTAAGAAAATTGATTGAATTTTTCTACGTCTTACATTGTTATACAATTTTTATGTCAATATTTGAGATCGAATAGAGAAATAAAATTTATTCGATTGTAGTTTTATTGCGATTGTATGAGCCGGAAATTAATTTACGCAGCCGAAGACGTCATGCTTGATGAGTCAACGCCATCGAGGAACTGAGGGAAATCCACGAGTTCGTCTATTCAATATTTGTCGGGGTTGAATTCATATGTTGCATAAGGAATGTCGTTTCATGGTATATTATATTCAGAATAAAAAATGTTTATCTGAATATTGTAGAAATATTTCTTTTCATATTTTTCTTTTGAGAAGATTAGTCTGTACAATAGAATTCAAATTTAATTTAAATTTAAATACTTTTATAACTAAAATATGTAAATTTTCTTTTTATTTAGTTTATTACGTTTTTTTTATACATCGCCAATGACCTAGTTGTTAAAGAGTTCAATGAAGGAAAGAAAGAAAGGAAATGCTCGCTTAATGTTTGACTGGTCGTTGTAAGAGACTTCAGTGCAAAAAATTGGTCCATATAATACAATTTATATTCACTTAAAGTTCAACTATTCGAACGACTGTAACTTGTAAACTTTTTTCTTTATTCATTTATTTTGTTTTCTTCATATCCGGTCAGTGATGACTCAGAAAGCGACAAGACAATTAAATCAATCTTTGTGTATCGGTTAAAAACTGCTGCAGAATAAAATATTTTAAAAAACTAACTCGTGGATCGTTTCAGAGCTTTTTATTCCTCGGCGGACGCCCGGGATTCCCGTGGAGGTTGCATCTCGTCGGACTGCACAAATAAAATTTGAATATCAGCACGAAGAGGAGGCGAAATAATCGCCATGGTGGCTCGTATTCGCGAGTTCGTCGTACCCTATTTCTTCTTATTTCTCGGCCTGTCCACACGCCGATCTCACCAGACTCGAAATGCAAATCGAGCTCGCCCCACCGCCGCTGTCGGTGTCATCTCGCGCGCGATTTTCGCTCATCTCGCAGTTCGAGACACGCGATCGCGCAGAATCGATCGCTCGCGCGTCGCGTCGGTAGATTGTAAACACTGTGAGCTGAATGAAACGACCGATTCATCGATCCTCGCTTAGAGATCATGTAAATAATTTGATTGAAATTTGTGAATAATTTATTTATAAAATATGAAACTTACGAATAATTTTTGTTAAAATTGTTCGTTCGCAAAATATTTGTGCACTCGTAAAATCAAGAAAATACGAACAACTCGTATTTTACTTGTTTATTTTCATCGGTATTTTTCGATTTGTGAATCATTTGAAAGATCGTCTTGGTTTCTCGATTATTTATAAATTTTAATTACGTAAGGCTGTCCGATTCGCACCTCGCGAGTGCGCCCGTATGTCATTACCGCAATTACTTTTCTCGGACGACCGTGTATAATCCGTGACGTAGTTATGTGGTTTTTGTTCCCGGGGATTCACCTGGCTGAAAAAGAGAGAAAAAGATCGAAACGTTTATGGCCGGTCGTTCAACCAGTTTCACTGGTCAAACAGTTTACCAGGTACCTACCGCGATCTTGGTTTAGGACGACAATATCAGTTAATTTGCGTGTAAGTGAGACTAATAGTGTCATCCGACCCAAACTATTCTTTCGCTAATGGAGCTACCTGAAATTCACAAAACAAGCTCTTTTTTACTCGAAACGCGTGGAGGTCCTTCTCGGAAGAATCGTATCGAATCTGCACGAATTTTCACGCTCGGAGAAAGTGTGTCGTCAACTGTTTCATTTTCACACCGAGTGAAAATCTGCGGTATTTCCCGATCGAATCGGATTAAAGCGGTACTTACGAGCGGACCAATTTAGCAGAGGTTATCGCGAATCGTCTCAGTATTTTGAATTTTTTACTGATAATTCAAGAACGCATTTCTTCGTAACCTTGATAACTCGAAATTTGATGTCTACGATGTTTATTTCGAGTGCAAGTGTTAGAATAAGCCGACGTTGCCGTTACGTTTGTTTCGGTAAAATTCAATTTATGAGGTTTTGTTTGTAGTTGCCAACTTCCCACGATTCTACTAAGAGAATAGCCGCGTTCTTATAAAAAAATTATTTGAAGGGGCTAGCAGAGGTGGCAAGGATTGTCGTTTAGTCAGTTCAAATTGGTTTATCGCACAGAAAGACTCTGAGAGGTTTTACTATCGAAAGTTCAATTAAGGTAATAACATTATAGATAATTTTAAAATACATTGAATTATTAATTATTTCTTGCAGTAGGTGCGAAAATGAACTCAATATCGAAAATTGTGATTTTCTTGGGGATGATTGTGTCGGTGATGAGCGTGCCCCCTACACCGTGCCCACAATATTTCAATTACACGAGGGACCCTTACACACAGGAAATCTTAGGTTTCATAAAAATTGACGGAGTACCACGAAGAACCGAACTTCACCTGAAAGTGACGATGTCGGTTGCCACAACACTGCAAACGGTAATTGTCGCAATGCAAACGAGGAAAAGATCACAAAATTAACAGGATTCCCAAAGCGCTTATTACAATATTTCGCAATGACATATCTTGTGTAGAAATATGTGGGAAAGTTGGAGCTGGCGCAATCGAAGGAAGATTCGATTAGAGCAGTCGACTGGGGCAGGCCTTTGTATTACCGTCTTTACTTTCCGGTACAACAGCCTTTACCATACATCACAGGCTTGTGGTTCAACAATCAATTGCGATGCTACGGCCCACGAGGTCATTTTCAATTTCGCAAAGTTACAAAAGCTAATTTCAGATTTGTTACTAATATTTATCACTTACAAATTTTCCAGCCATGGGTGGTATTGTGACGTCGATATACTTGGAGCATACCCTATTCCCTCCAGGTGTATTACCGTTGTCCGAGAATAACAATAACGAAGAAGACGATAATTTCGAAGACTGGCCTACGTTGAGGCCGATGATGTCGAACCCCTTCTTCGGTCCAGACACTCAGCCGATCCAGCCGCCGGTTCGTACGACGCCTCCGCCGATTCGCACAGAAGCTCCTACAATTCGCACGGTAGCTCCTACGATTCGCGCGACACCGCCGCCGATTCGTACGACCCAGCCGCCGGTTCAGCCCGAGATCCGGCCGAATCCCCGGCCGCAAACGAACGTTAACATCTGGCGTCCAACTCCTGAGCCCGAAAAGGAACCCCAGTGCGGTCATAGCAACATCAACGAGGTCAATACCCTAATCGCCAAGGGTGAAAAGACCTCCCCAGGCCAGTGGCCCTGGCTGGTGGCGATATTCATCGTGAAAATCGAGTTTGAGTTTCTCTGCGCCGGTACTTTGTTGACGAAGAAACACGTGCTCACAGGTACTTATCGATTTTCATACCTTGATTCGGTTGTAACTCAGTTTATTGTGCTCAAATTATGAAAGAAATTTATTTTATTGAGAGAAGATAATATTTATTGAAAATTATTGGAATATTATTTATACATACTTTTTGTGTAGCCGCTCACTGTTTCAAATTACAAAATGGAATTGACGCTCCACCGAGTACGCTGCTGGTGTCCGTAGGACGGTTCAGATTGCGAGATTGGAAAGAAAGGGGATCCGTGAATCGAGAAGTGGAGAAATACATAATGCATCCGGACTACAGTGATCGTACGAGCGCCGATTCTGACGTAGCTGTGCTGGTCATGAGGGAAAGTGTGGAATACAGTTCTGTAATTCAGCCGTTGTGTCTTTGGTCGGGCCAGGAATCCTTGCACAGTGTGGTAGGAAAATTCGGCTACGTTGTCGGATGGGGTCGAGACGAACTTGGAAACCCTTACTTGTCCGAGCCACGAATGACTAGAGTTCCTATTATCTCTCAGGTAAAATATCTATTTCATACTGGAAAAAATTGTTTTTTTTTCCTAATTCTCATTTTTTTAGGAGGATTGTCTGTGGAGTAACTCTGATTTCGTGTTTCTCACGTCGAATCGCACTTTTTGTGCGGGGACGAGAGATGGAGGTGGTCCTTGCAATGGTGATAGCGGAAGCGGTTTCGTTATGTACGATCAGGAATCTAAACGCTACCAGCTGCGTGGCGTCGTGTCCAGATCACTTTTAGATAGGAATACCATGTCCTGCGATCTGTCTCAGTACGTTGTATATGTTGACATTGCTAAATATTTGGGGTGGGTGCGTAATTTAATTGTTTAATTTTTTCTCCTTGTACGATTTTCAAAAAATGCTAGTCGTTTAAATTTTATCGTAATAGTTACTATTTTTTAACGAATAGCGATATATTCTGATAATGTAAAAAAACTTTAGTAATATTTTGACTCAGTTTTTAAGAAATAAGCCTGATGTATATAGAATATAGTTAGACACACATATTTGTAAGTTTTAACAATGATTCCTCAAATTTAATTAAAATAGAATTTTTTTGCCATTATTTCCAAGTAGCGTATTTATGATAGAAGAATTTACATTTGTACGGTTGAAAAAATATTTATTTTCGCTGATTGGATATTGCGTATAAGGAGGTACTTAAAAAATCATTCCTTAATTTTTATAGTGCAATGTTATATTACCATAAATGTAAGAATAAAAATTACTCTGTTTTGATATCTCATTATACATACAAGTATTGTAATAAAATAAAAGAAAATATTTTGACAATTTATAACTATTAATGGATCTTCATATTGAAATTCATTCACTTAATTTTTTTTTCAGAGAACTCTACTCATTCCTTAAATTTACAGGTTGAATTATCCTTTATTTCATGTGATAAAATTGTTTTTTTATTGTCCCACCGAAGAAATGTAAGTAAAAGTTTTTAATTGTGTAAATAACTTACCAAATAATTACTTTAGTAAGTTTTTAAGAAATGAATAAATTTTATACTTGATTGTTTTCGAGTTGGAAACATTGCCGAGCAACAGATGATAGTACGATTTCAGCACTGTATACAGCTAAAAATAAGAATGAAATAAGAGAATGATTTCCAAGGTAAACATAAAAAGAAATAAAATTTGCAGCACTTACTGATATTTGCACGCAAAACATCCGAGAGAAGATGGAGATCATTTTCATGCGTAATAATGTAGTAATTATTTTTCGTGCTATTATTCTCTTGAATTTGCGCAAGTGTCCTTCTCGTTTTCTCCAGGGTACCTCCAGCACTTTCGATTATCTCCGCCATGGCTGATGGTGTGGGGACAATGCTTGGTGTCACAAAGAATGTCTTTCCCTGATTGACGGATAATGGAATTAAAATGTGTCATAAAAAAATATAAAATATTTATATGAATGAAATTATTAAAAACCTTAAGTACGGTTCCTCTGTTTTGACTCGACAATGCTTTCTCGATGTTGCAATTAAAATTCTTTTCAAAATCTGCGTCTCCTAACATATATGGAGTTTCGTCAACAAATGTATTTTTTGTTGAACAGTCAAGTAGCCATTGAAGGGAGACTATATATTTGCAACGAGATAAACAACACAATAATTTCACTGTTCGCATTGGCGCATTCATTACTAAATGCGTAGCGTCTCTCCAACTTGCTGCCATAGCACCACCCAATTCCCGTATCCGCTGCGAGATTAAATTCGTTATTAATAAGTGAAAAATAAATTTGTGTCTAGAATTTTACCTTCGCATGTTTCCTAGGATTGATTCCAGAGAATAATATTTTTGGTTGATTTTCGGGAGGTGGCGGGTCTGGATTTGTGATTGAGATTGGCTCATCTAGGCCTAACAAATGAGGATCTTTACTGAGTAACGGAACATCTAAACGTGGTTTTTTGTATTTCCTCATAGTATTCGGGCCCTGCCCTACTTGTTTCACTTTGTCGTAGGATTCTTGTGTAATGTTTATTGGCATTTTCCATGCAGCTAAAAAAACATCGTGAAATAATTCTTTATATACAGATAAATCTAAACTATTAAACATACCCATAAGACGTGGCACTAATGAATAATCTACTCTGAATGGATTGCTTAAACTAAATTGTTGATACTTCGGAGCTTCTATCTGATGTAATGCACTCATTTGTCCACAAAGTAAGTCGGTTAACCACTGTGCATTGACGACAGCCATTTGCCATTCTCTTGCTTTCTTGTATTTTGGTCCATCAGGTCTGGAAAAAATATTTAATTAAATATTTGAAGCATAGCAGCATAAATTATTTTTTTTCAATATTAACTACCTTCTACAAACTAAGAGAGTGTTATGTCTCGATAAATACGTAGTGAACTTTGCTCCCAACGCCTCTAACATATATTTTACTTTTGCTCTTTCTTCACCTTCAAAACCAGAAAGTGAAATGATTTGTTTCGTACACGGAAGTTCTGACTGATTAAAAGGTGTTGGAAAATGGAGTGCGTGCCACGGCGGTAAGACTTGTTGCTTGCTAACAACATCGGATAACCAATGAGCACTGACACATCGTTTGCCTTCTCGCAATGCTTGAATCACGATAGGGTGATTCTGCGTGACTGCTAAAACATGAGTGGCACGTTGACAATATTGAGGCTCGACCTCTCCACCGTGTTTCTCAATCACTTGCTTCCAAATGGTCACTTCGTTTGGACGCTGAACGTCATACTCAACTATCACAAAAATACATCCCAACAAAAACAGATCTGGTGGCACTGAAACGAATCATAACATTAGAGAGAACAATTTAATTAATATGGTTGGGTATAATAATGAATATTTACGTTTCAAATTTGGATTATGCCCATAGAATTGAGCTTTTGGTTGAGCCATAACCGGTGCGTATTGCATTTTGATCGAACCACTCGGCGCCGCGCCATTCGTAATATTCCCCAATGTTTTCCTCTGGTAAGCCGCCAACAATTGAGGATCTTGCGAAGGCGGAGGAGGCGGTCTGTGTTGGGCGGTCATGAGACGCAATTGTCCAGCAGCACTGCCTTCAGCTGCACCACCTTGCAATCTATTTGTCAACATATTGGCCAGTGCAGTTTTAGTTTTAGCATTGACAACCAACTGTTGATCCGGAGGAATTTGAGCGTTGTTTGGTAGAGCAGCTAAGGTCGGTTCTGAAGGTGGAACCTGCGGTTGCTGCTGCTGCTGTTGTTGTAAATGCTGCAACTGCTGCAGTCTTGCCATCTGCTGTTGCTTCTGTATATGCAGCTGAGTGAGTTGCTGTGGAGTTAATTGCTGACCTGGGAATGCTTGCCCCATCTGCGGCGGCGGGTGGCCTTGAACGCTTTGGTTGGCTGGAACCACTACCTGATTTGAGGAATTTATAGGGGTCAGTGCAGGCGGCTGTACACCCGGATGTACTGGTTTTTGCCCTGGTTGTGGAATTTGTGGTCCCATCATTGGCGGTCGAGGCTGCTGTACCCATTGTATACCGGGTTGTCCCGGTTTTCCAGGGCTTCTAATTACCGCGATATGAGGACCTTCAAAAGATTAATAGATTAAAACAAGTTCAAAATAAAATTGTACAGAAGAAAAATATGTACCTTGTTGAGCTTGACGATTCTGCATTTGCCTTTGTAATATCAAATTTCGTTGTTTCTGTATTTTTTGAATAAATTGAGCCCTCTGCTGAGGATCCATTTGTTGCAACTGTTGATGCGTTTGAGCATCTAGTTGGATCAGTTGACGAGGTGGTTGAGGTGGCTGCTGAGCCCATTGGCCGCCTGGTCTCGGAGCTCCGATTTGCTGCTGTTGTTGTTGTTGCCTCTGTAATTGCAGATGGTACTGCTGTTGTTGCCACTGTGGGTCCCTCTGTACAATAAAACCTTGTTGGTTTGGTCCTATCAATTGCTGGTTTTGAGGTTGCTGCTGCAACTGTCCTTCGCGTATAACAAATTGTTGCGAATTTTGTGGAGCCGATTGTTGAAGCTGTTGAGATATTTGTTGAATTTTTTGCTGCTGCTGCTGTTGTTGTTGAAGCAATATAAGCTGCTGTCGATGTTCCGGAGTGAGCTGTTGTGTTGGAACCGCTTGCTGCTGTTGTACTGGATGCTGAGGTGCCATTTGTTGTTGAGGAGGCTGTTGTGCTTGTTGAGGGGGTATTGATTGTTGCAGTACCAAATGTTGCTGCTGCTGAGCTTGATGCATAAGTTGTTGTTGCTGTTGTTGAGGAGGAAGAGCTTGTTGATTTAGCTGTTGTGGCTGAAGAGCTTGTTGTGAATTTAATGATTGTTGAGTTAATTGTTGCTGTGGATTAATTTGAGGTTGTTGGGCTATTTGTTGCTGCGATAATATTTGTTGTGGGTTCATTTGTTTCTGTTGTGGTGTTATCATTTGTTGGGGGTGTTGAGGTAATTGGGTATTAATTTGTTGTGGCATCATAGTTTGATTAATCGCTTGCTGTGGGTTAATTTGCTGAGATTGCTGAGTTTGCATAGTAACAGGTGGTTGTTGTTGTTGTTGAGTTATAAAATGCTGAGGAAATGTTTGCTGTTGCATTTGAGGCTGTTGATGGTGTTGCTGTTGGTTAATCTGTAATTGTAATTCCTGTTGTTGAAGTTGAGGCTGAGCAGCTTTTATTTGCGGAGCTGTACCAGCTTGAGAAGATTGAGGTGCCCAATTTGTCTGATTAATAATATTTTGCTCTGTTAACGGTGGTGTACTTGTCGTAGTACTAGGTATATTTGAAGGTGCGGATCGTGGAATCTGTTGTTGTACATTTATATTTTGCCCATTGGAAGAACTTGTAACTGTTGTGGATGGCTGACTACTCGATGGAGTGTGTATTGGACTGGATGCTACAGGTGGACTAGGTTGATTCCATGGCATGCGTTGTTTTAATTGCTCTAGCATAGCTTTTGTACGATCTTGTTCTTCTTGAGATGGATTGTTATCAACATCTTCATCCATAAATCCAGTTATTAGAGCCGTTGAACTATTAGGAGATGGATAAACTAATAGACGAGGATGGAATTCCGCATCATTCACAAGAGCATTTTTTTTACAGCATTCGGTTACCCAGTCTGGTGTAACTGTGGGAATATGATGTCTCAGGGCAGTTTCATATTTCGCACCTGCAGCTTTCCCAGTTACAAGGTGAGTACAATATCGATCCAATCGTACTTGACATTTGCCACCTTGCAATGTTATCATAGCCCATAATACCTTACTGTCGGCACGACTCACTTGAGATATACAAGCGCGTACATTTGAAAATAGTTGATTCTCTTCTGGGGAGAAGTACTGAGGACTACAAAATAAAATTGTTAAGGAAATTAAATAAAATTTCTAATATAACAAACTATTCGACCTAAAAATTATCATTTGTAAGGATACGGTAGTAATTTTTTACAACTAGCTGAATATAAAATCCAATCCTGTGTGACTGCAGGAATTTCATAAAGATCTTTTGCTGCAGAAATGTCATTCTCTAATGCGTCATAACCAGCAACAAGGTGTGTAACAAAGTCACTGAAGTAATTCGAACGTTCTGCTCCTCCTTCTTGTAATAAATTTAATATCTAATAAAAAAAGAAAGATTCGTTTTATACGAAAATTAAAAAAATCTTGCACATAAGATGTTTCCAATTGAATATGACATTATAACCTCTACCGTTACGTTATAACATATTTTTCAGAAATTTACTATCAGAAATAATTAATAGTAATAATAAAAAATTTACAAAAAACTTTCAGAATTAAAATGCTTCATCAGATCAGATCTTATAAAGTAATAAAAATAAAAATTTTCATACTTTAGGATCACCCTCGCCACTGACGTAGTACTTTACGTTGGCAAACAATGTACCGTCAAGCTTTATTTCGTCGAGACCGGCACGAATGTCACCCATTTTTGTAGTTTCAATTGAGTTTCTAAGTATCAAACATTACAATTCAATTAATATATTCATTACGTGTTAAAATATAACTCTGCAGTATTTGATAACAAAGATCTACAGCGTCGGTTTTGTTATTATTATGATAGTTAGGTTATGTGCCGACTGGTTCTATTATCGATACTTGCAAACTCGGCGATATTCGATATATATCGATCTCGATTGATTCGTTTGAAATTGCGCAAATTTTGATTCTTTGAGTAGAAAAATTGATGAAATCGTTTCGGATGCGGGTAATTGAGAGACGTAAACTCGTGCGTATTTGAAAACATTTGCTTTATTATGTACTCCTTCCATTCGCGTAGTAGGTACAGTTTAGCGTCTAAAATACTCTTCGTAATCCACAAAAATTCTTTTTTCGTTCGCTAAATTCTTTATGCGTTTTTTTCCCCTATTCGTTTCTCATTCCTACACGTGCATTCATACTTTCTTTCATTCATAGATAAATAAATTAGACTAGTATGTACAAGACCTTAGTAGTTCCTCATCTTACATAATATAGTAATTTGTTCACTTAATAGATGTATTTTGTAAAGACTAGAAATATTGAGCTTGGTCTGGTCAGTATACGTAATATTTTTTCATTATGTTTTCTCTTTCGTTAATCTTTTTTGCTCATTTATTAAATAATTTTTCAACATTTGCTTTTTCGGCAAATATTCATATATTTTTTACTTTTTTGGTGCAGCTTTTCTCTCAGGAATATTTAATTTACTATGCAAAAGGGGAAGACGCTCACAAGGCAAAGTTAAACGATAAGAGACAAGAGTGCTCTACCAATCGATGTAAACTAAACGTAGTTTTTAGGAGTAAGCAAAGAGTATTAGTAGTTTAAATTATTACTACACAGAATTTCAACAAGAAACAACGAAATATGGAAATAACGATAACAGAACAAATATGAAAATTCATTTATTAAACAAATCTTTTCATAATAATATTAGTTTATAATAAATTTATTTCTTATGTAGTTACGTGCTTAAAGAAGCATTTCCTACAATTCCCATTAGACAGAATTTATAAAATGTAACCAATAACAATACAAAATCAAAAGTCGAACGTATATGTGAACTCGATTTTGCCAATTGCGTCTTGTTCGCGCACAATATATTTTTAATTGATGCTAATATTTCAGTTTTAATTATTTCAAGTATAATATCCTCTCAGGCACCTGTGAATATTTACAATTCAATAAATAAATATTTTAATGGCAATTCAACGTATTTCCTTAGCATAATTATACGACGCTAAATCAAATGATTTTTACTAAAGAGAATGCAAGAAATATAAAAGATCGACGAAAGTGTAATTAGTTTATGAAAAACGGTTTTTGATAATTTTTCACTAAAACGGTTAGCAAAACGTTTTCGAATATTTATATTTAATTGTATAATTTTTTTCTTCGATAATATTTTCTTTTTTCAACGAAATTTGTATTGCTTCGGAGTCTGAGAAGAAATTTTTTCACCTTCTCATGAGCTGGTATTCGCAATTTCTAAAACTAGATCCATTTGTTGTGTGAACGTCGAAACCAACATTTCGCACTTAACGATATCAGTTCTCGCAATGCAATCAGTTCTCGATCGAGTATAAGATCGGTTCCATACCAATATAAGTAATCAACCATAATTCACAATTATCCATGGCTCTTCTAATAATTACAGTAATCAATCAAATTACAACGAAAATATCTCATTTACATATCTTCGGTATTTCCAAAATTAATCGACGGAATAATCGCGTAATAGCTGATTTTGCATAATTTCATATATACTCATTTATATACTCTTCTCTATTTAAAAAAAATACGATGTCAAAGTGGAAATATTCATCCCCAATTATCGTTACTCCTCGTCTCTTTATCGACGATCGATTTCACGTTTCACGACGCCCAGCGAGCATAGCGAGGACCCTCAACGACAACGTTAAACTCTCAACGAAACAATAGCGATGACACCGAGAAAAGTTCTTACCGAATCGATTAAATATTATTAAAATATCATTCAGCATCGATTACATATAAATTCTATTAATATATCAATCATTTACGAAATTAAATTAAAACAATCATATCGTAATATTAAATATATAATATTTAATATCGTAACAATGTAACATTTAATTCAAAAAATAATATTATTACAAACTAAAATATTGATAATTCGACTAAATAATTCTCTTTGTAATTCTCACGTAACAAATTATCAAGTTGAATACTTAATTTTTAAGAGAGGAAAATATTTTTCCAGTTTTTCTCGCTTTGCTCCCCGAGCGCCAACTTCGACCCCTTCAATCGGGCTCAATAAATTACGATATTAATAAAAAAGATCTGAGAACTATATCATAGTCTCGCTACGACTAGTCATACTATCGAGGTCTAAGCGCAGATACGAGCACTCGGTGTCGCGGAAGCTCGCACTGCCTGTACCGGCCAGCGGATTGCACCATTCGCGGTTGCTCATCGTGTTCGTCACGTAACAGAATACGTGAATGACGCCGTTAATGCGCTAGGAGCCTGGGCTCGCGTTCTCGGTGCTCCTCCGTCGTGACTCGAGCTCCTCGGCGAGCATCGTCACCTCCCAGTCGTTGTGTTCCGGACCCTCGTTCTCGTCGTCCGTCTCGAGCTCGTCGTTGCGACTTCTGCGCCTCCTCCTGGAGTCGTAGTTGTCGTCGGAGTGGGAGCCGTCGCTGTTCGACTCGAGGTCGATCGCGACGTCGTCCTTCCAGAGGCTCTGCGGTAGAATCGATCTGGGCAACTCCTGGAGCTCGAGGGTCTCCTCCTCGGAGTGCTCCTCCCAGGAGCGTCGATTGTGCGATGACTCGGTCGAGTGGGAGGTGCGACGGTAGCGCGTCCGGGTCGTCAGGACGGTGTCCACGGAGCCGTCTCGCATGAACGGATGATCCTCTCGATCGTCCTCGAGGTCCTCTTCGAGGGACGCGTCGTGCTCCGTGCTGTCCCCGCCCGATCCGTCGTCGTGCCGTTCCAGTTCTTGTATCCTCGCTTGCAGCTGGGATATTATCTCGTCGCGTTTTCGGATCTCCAGTTCCAGGGAGGTGAACTGTCGCTCGAACTTGTCCTGCATGTCGTCCTGTGGGCAATTCGGATTTTAGTTGTCGAGAAACAAGAGTTTTCTAACTAACTGTCCTAAGACGGTCTACGTGGCTCGTGTGTTTTGTTAAAGTTCGTTTCATTATTATTACTATTTTCTTTATTTTTTTAATTTTCATTTTTATTCTCATCCTTATTCTTGAGAAATTTGCACATTGAAAGAATTTCAATAAATAGTTTTAAATACTGCTAACTACATTTTGTAATTTTAACAGTATAATAAGCAAAATTTACTCTAGATACTGTAGATTACGAGAACTATAAAGTGAAAAAAATTCTACTTCTTGGTTCAACCCTACTCACCGCAAACAGGCCATTGAGCCACGTGTACCGCAACAAGGATAAAAAAAAATAGTTAATCTATACCATTGGAGGATCAAGACTAACCAAACGTAAATGAATAACGTCCCTGACGTCAGACATGACGTCGCCGACGTACTCCTCCTGCCTGGCTGTCCTCGTCGTCACCTGGAGTATCGCGTCGCTGCCCAAAGGACGGAAACTGAGTTTGTTGCTGGGCGGCGGCAGCGGGGCGGGCAAACGCGACACCTCGTTAGGTTGCTCCTCGATAGTCGCCCGCGTATTGCTGGCTAGTTGCTCGTCCGACGGCGGGCTCTGGAGCGTGTACTTGTTGAAGGTCACGCTCTTGGAGAGCTTCGAGTGCCGCGCGGCGTAACCCTCGATCGTCGGGGCTCTCATTAAACGACGAAACTCGGCCGTCGCGGCCTCGCGATCCGACGTGCTCGTCGACGTTGAGGTTTCCGAGCTACCCGTCCGACTGCCCGCGGACAGCTTCTTCAGTATGCTCTTCAGATTCCGCCTCTCCAGGGTCTCGTTCTCCGGTGACAGCTGATCCTGGGACGTTCTCGCTGATTGCCTCGACTGGTAATCGGAAAATTCGTCTTTTTCAATTTTATTTTGTTCATTTTATCAAAATTAAAAAATTGTTTTTATTTTTTCGAGAGAAATACGTCACTGCGACGGATGAGAAAATTGGGTCACTGGGTAATTACATTTAAAATATTAATTTGTCGAATTTACTTAATGTTTATTTGAAAATGTATAAATTAATATTTTGATAAATATTAATTAATAATATAAGTATTTATAATGAAATTGGTATTTTCAATTTAAACAAATTGCTCAGTAATTTCAACCTTTAATGGTGCGCATGCAAATAAATATCGAGTGAACTCGACAAATTTTTATTTTGAATGTAATCGACGAGTAGAATAAAATTGAAAATATGAATTTTCAGAATGTGACTTGACGAGTTTGAATTTTTCCGTACACTGAGAGAAATCTGGTATTTCACTGTCTCGAGTAAACAGAAGATTTATTACGGTAACTGATTTTTCATTAATCAAACTATACTAGATGATATTACATTAACTATAATAGGTATTGTTAATACCTATAATATATATCTATATTTCTTATTAAAACTATTCCAACTACTTTACAGGTCAATATCAAAATTCTACTGTAATTTACTGTCGAATTCACTAAAATTAGAAAATCCTAAGAACTTCTCCGAGTGTACCGATAACATCCCAGAACGTAGACAGAGTGCCAATAGCGGCCATTATTTCTCACTAACAAAACTATTTTCATACACTCGACGCGGGAATTCGGTAACTCGATTTTCTGGGAATTAAAACTCCCCTACCTGATTGAGTTTGGCGAGTTTCCTCGCGTACTCAATAGCGCATGCCTCGGAGTGACTCCTGGTGAGATTACCGTCGAACTCGGCCTCGGCGTTCTCCCCGCAGTCGAGGGATGAGCTCCTCACCGCTTTTTCCAACTCGGCGAGTTTTTGTCGCTCGTTGAGGATTTTGAGCTTCTTGACGAAGGGCAGTCCGCAGTATTCCGGTGACAAATCGTCCACTGAAGCGTACATTTTCGTTTGCTGTCTTATATGGACGAGATTTTGCTTCAGCTGGAGCCGCTTGTGAGGTGGACTTCGTTGAGGCGAGTTATCCTTGTCCTTGCCGGCGGTCAACGAGGCGTCCTTCAGCATCGCCCAAGGTTTTCTTATTGTACCTCCGTTCGCGTTCTCCGACTCCACTGGCTTGCTGGCTATCCTCTCGCTGATATTCGGAATCTGAAATGGACACTTTGGGTTTTACGAAGTGCATTACCGTTGACAAATTTTGTCGAGTAAAAGCCAAATATTAATAATTCGAATAAAAATTGTGGGGAACAATTAATCCGAATTATCAGTGTTTGATTTCGTTTCAACAAAACATTTCCTGTGTACACTCAGAGAAATTTGTAGACTATTTTCTACTATTATATTTTCAAATTGACTATTTCTTTACAATATTTCTCAGTGAAAATAATCTATGGAGATCGAAATGCTAGCTAGATTTTACGGTTACTCTAGTTTGGTTCAAATTTACTGAATAATTAATCTAACTAGTTAGCTATTTTCTACTCGAAATAGTAACAGTAGTAAGTAATAAATTCTTTCAGTGTACAAGCGGGACACGCTCGAATTATCCGCTAAACTTTTCCGACGATAATTACGATCTCATAACTCTTGTTCGAAGTTCGCGAGAGTCGAGTACTTAAATTACTTGGATCGAAAGAAGAACCTGAGTTATATTTTGCTTGGGTGTAGACGGACAGCTCTCCTCCTGAATCACGTTTTTCGGCAGTAGGGGCTCCTTCGTCGTGAATTCCTTATCGACCTCTTTTGTCTCTTGCTCATTCTTCGATTTCAACAGAAGTATCCTCTGCAAGAATGGTAAATTCTGATTGGTGGGATTTTGAGGCTCCACGTGTGGCTGGTGGTGAACTTGTTCCGGTGCGTGAATCGTAGTGTCTACCAAATTTCTTCGTTCTTCGCGTTCTGTTTTCTCTTTGAGGAGTCTCAAACGATCCAACAGAGGCAGCCCTGCTCCGAGTGGTGAGACTGGAGTTTCCTGAAAATTGATCAAACATGATTATGAAATTTATAACGAAAACTATTATTTTTCATCGATAACTTTCATTTTCGTATTCTCAAAAAAATTAATCGTGGAATTAATCCTAATTTACCTGAGGATGAAGATGAGGAGGCTCGTGTCCATCGTCAATTTTCTGTTGCCTCCTCAGTCCAGGGATTCTCTGAGTGAGCGGTTGAAGCTCGAGACTCTCGTCGGGCCTGGTGTTCCTGCGGCTCTTTCTGAGGGCGTTCTTCAGACCCTTCACGTCGCTCCTGAGCTTGTCGACGATTCTCTTGCCGGTGCTGTTGTCCGAAGAGTCGTGGCCCGGCGAGGTGGGCTGCCTCGCTGCTCTGGCCACTCGCTGAGCCTCCATCAGCCTCTTCCTGCCGAGATTCTGCAGGATCTCCTGGGCCTCCGGGTAATCCTTCATAGCCGCCAGGACGTCCTCGCGCGACAAGCTGAACAGCTCCGAGTAGCCGACCGATCTTACGTCCGCTGTGCGCCTGGAATTCCATTCACGAGTAAATCCCTCGTCCTCGAAGTCTCGATTAATTTCGTTATAGGAAAGTCAAACAGCGGAGTTGTATCAACCGATGAATTTTGACGGGTAATTACGCTCGAATTTCCGCAGCGAACTCGTCGGAGTTTCAGAGAGACCGAATTTGTCGATATTATTGATTTTGGTTTCAACGAATTGATTTTCGAAAGGGAAAAACTTCCGATTTGGTTTAAGAACAAGCCGAAAGGTGGGACTTGCTTTCAAAAATAAGTGAACTTAAAAATTGACGAATAATAATTTCGAGATGCTTACTTGTTTAGTCCGTCGAGGTTGAGGATACCGATTTCGCCGAAGAAATCCCCCGCTTTCATGGTGGTCAGTACCCGTCCGGTCTCGCTAATTACCTCGAGTATACCGTCCGCTATTATGAACATTTCTCTAGCCACTTCGCCCTTGCGACAGATCGAGTCGCCAGGCGTGAATATGTACGCTTTCATCTTGAGAACGAGGTCGTGAAGGAACTCGGGCTGGCACTCCTGTGAACAGAGAAGTTCGTATGGTTGAAATTTACAATTTGATTAATTTCTTGCTCGATTATAAATTGACTTTAACATAAAGAAAGTGTTCGGAAATCAACAATTACTATAAGCTTGTTATTTATTTGTTGATTTTACTATACTATTTCACCAACATTACTATTATTATATTGTTATTTTCCTTTTTTAAAGCTCTATAAAACAAATTCAGTAAACTAATAGCATTTCTCAAATTTCTTTGAAGTCTATTTCATTTTTATATTTGAATTGATACTCGATTCGAATTGTCAGATTTTTTACCAGAAATAACGAACAGTTGATTTGGAGTCGAAATCTCGTTTTTCGCGGGATAACTACGGCAGCGAGGCTACGTGACGTGTTCGTAGAGAAACGTGAGACTCGAGGTCGAACGTACAGGAACGAAGAAAAAATCGATAAACCCGACTGGCTGCCGGCTCGCTCGGATTTAGCGAATCCTGTAACCCGGCGATGCGTTGAAAATCGCGATCTCTTTGAATCAGCCGCGTCCCGTACACAGCCGGTGGTAAAAATAACTTGGCGCGGATTTTGTTTCTGGTTTCGGGCTCGCCCCCGAAGCGATAGAGCTTTCGCGGTCCGACAGGAATTTCGGAATTATTCATCCGTCCATTCGTATTCGGTGCCGTGAGAGCGCCCAGGTACAACGGAATCGCATTCGATAGGACCACCTCGATCATTTTTGATTCTCGAACGGAAATTTGAAGCTCCATCGAGCGAGTCGAAGGGAATTTGGTTTAGCCGTGGTCGCTTCGAATTGCAACTGCTCGATTATTCTCGAAACTATCGAAATTTATAAAACTATTTTTTTTTTTTTGAATCCTCACATAGTGTAATAATTTTTGAAAATACTATTAAGATTTCAACAGCGGGAGAGTTGAGATTTTTTTCCTCACAGCTCGATTAACCGTGAAATCATCGAAATTTGTCACTCGAAGAGGGAGTATTTCGGGAGACTCTCGAAATTAGAGGCAACAGAGGTGAATTGAAAAAAAAGGGGAACCGAGGCTGTCATTAAAGCTCGCGTAATTGGCAGAGACTGCTTGTAATTGCGGTTGCTCTCTTTCAGGGGCGTTTTCAGTATTCGTTATATGTAACGACCTCTCATCATTTTCACTTGCGAATTTAATGAGGTTTATTGTCAAATTCTGATGGCGAATTATAACGGTGGCTATTCATCGGAAGGAAAATTTTTCGTGGGTTATACTAAAAAAAGCAGCCCAATTATCTTTTACTCAATTTTGCTCAGTGAAGAGGATGCGAAAAAATGTCAAGAACATTAAAGAGAAAAGAAAAGAGTTAATACTCGTTTTTCCAAATCAGAGAAGACGGTCTATAGTAAAAATGAATTGACGTCGAAAAGTCGTAAAAAATATGCAACGAGACTAAAGTTAAAATTGCGAAAACTCGAGACTAAATCCGAAGTCAAGCTGAAACAGCGCTCGAGTTTAATACTGGGAGAACCGTCAGGTGTGAACAGAGTGTATTAATTACGCTGATTGCAACGAATTCTATTTTTTAATGTCTCGTCGAGGGGTTGCCTTGCGAAAGGGATACAGAGGGATAAACAAGTTGAGCTACCGCATCGGAATGGGTGAGATCGCGTGCTCTGCGGATGCGGCTTTAAATTTAATTAACCGTGTCCTTTAGCGGCAGTCTTCCCTATTCCGTCCTCGTCCGTCTCCTCCCACGTTCCCTACCTCCAACCTTTTCTTTCTTTGTTTTAATACCCAACCCCTTTGTCTCCTCATAATTCCTCCGTCTTAATCCTCTTTTTCTTTTTTTTCACCGAATACCGTTATTTCTCCCCTCTCTCCACCGAATTTTTTTCCTTCCACGAACCCTAACTCTTCTCGCCCTTTTATTGCTCCGGTTAGCGCTGTAAATTGCTCTTTCGACTTCTCGGCGTATACACACACACACGAGAAATAATTAAGACTCGCTTTTTATTACCTAGTCGTTCTCTCTCTTTCTCTCTTACTCTCACTCTCTCTCTCTCTCTCTCTCTCTATTCCCTCTCCCCTCCCTCGATTTCTCATCCAACTTCGCACGGGGTATTGGTATTTCAAAGTCTCGTGGGAGGAAAAAATTCTCGAAAAAGTCCTCGAAGCTGGAAGAGATCGAGAGAGAGAGAGAGAGAGAGAGAGAGAGAGAGAGAGAGGTAGATCAATAAGTTGGAGTTGGAATACGATAAAAGAGAGCGGTGAGAAAAATTTCGAGATCGGAAATAAGAAGAGAACAGAGGGATCGAGAGAGAAGCGGATCTAGGACACTTACCGAGTAATGGAAATTCCTCGGATATCATATATTGGCCTCGTGTCTCTCCGTATATCTGTATACCATATATATACATATATACTATATATAGCAACACGTGGGGACTATTCCCGCAGGACCGAAGGCTCCTTTGAGCCGAATCCTTCCACGCGAACGAGTTCTTACGGTATTCGATATCTCGAGACGGGAGGAGAGAACCTCGCGACGATTAACGGTAAATGAAGAACCCAGTCCTTTCCTCTCTCTCTCTCTCTCTCTCTCTCTCACACTTTACCCTCTTTCTCTTCTCCTTCCTCACTCTTCCTTTCTCTTTCTCTTTCCCTCCATCTCTCCAGTCTTTCTCTCTTAGCGAGAGATCGTGTCTTGAAAAGTTTGGTACATCGCGAATCCATTTTTGATAAATAACCCCGAATGGGTGGGGTGAACTCTCGAGCGATTTATCTTCGTCTCGTTCGCTCGATATGTAGCAGAGTTGAATAAATTTCTCGGTTTTCCGCTGCCCCCGCGAGATGGAAGGGAAAGGGGGGCCTGGGTATGATCGAGGAACGCGAAATTGATTAAGCACCGCGCGGATAACGAGCCCTCGATTGCGATAGTACGTATCGGTATTTTTCAGCTAAATTTTTTTCTCTCTTTATTTCGCGGCCAACCCTCGCGTTATTCAACTTCCGTTACTCGGGAGGGGCTTCGATCCTACACACCTGTCGCCACGTTATTCGCCACCCCCGAATATCGAGAGGGACTCGGGCTTTTTTTTATCCCGGACGTAAAGAATTCCGAGGCGTCTATGTTCGAGGTAAAAAATATTGCGGAGGGAAGAAAGATTCTCCGATGATCGATGATCGGACGGTTCGAGTGTTTTTGGGATGATCGCGTCCGATCTGCTTTCAGTCGAGCTGACGTAAGATTTTAGTCGAGCGAACAAGTTCATTTTAAATGGAAAAAAATAGGATAAAATACCTAATATAATTATTCTTATTGCTCAGACTCACCTGAAAAATGGTGACCTTTTTGAGCACGGACAGATTGACGTGCAGCGCGAGCTCAGTTTTGAGCTTGTCCGGCAAGAGTCCGAGGGCCGTGTTGATGTCCCCGCCTCCCTGTATTCTACCCCTGGACCAACTGTAGTCGTACCACCTGAGAACGCGTCTCTTCATACCCCCGGGCACCTTGTGATGCCTCATGTAGGTTTTGGCACCGTCTAGGAGCCGCTCGAACTCGAGACGATTCGCGTTCCTGTTCGTAATGACGTTGCCGACCTGGCCGACTATAGTGGCGAATATGAAGACACCGATGAGGTAGCTGACTATCGTGAAGACGTACCTGCGGATCAGTAATCGAGAAAATAGTTTCGATCGGGGTTCTCCCATTCCGTGGACGAGCGGCCCCCGCCGGAGCCTTCCTCTCCTTATAAACTTTCTTTTACTGACTCTCTTACTTTCATTACAGACAACTTTTCTTTTTTGAACTTTTTCCTTCAAACACTCTTCTCTCTCTCACTCTCGCTTGTTCGCTCGCTCGCATCGATCGCTAGTTCGATCCATACACTCGACTCTCGTTCTAGAGCGAAGCCACTCGAAGTACCTTTTCTCTCGTGTTCTAGCCTTTATCGTCTTTCGTATCTCGTTTCAGTAGGGATTCTCTCTTTCGCCCGCGCCACTCGCTACGGTCCCTTCCGGCACGAGAGATTTTCTTACTTCCGGCGACCTCGAGCTACTCTTTTTCTCTACCTCTCGCTCACTCATTCACTCCCACGGGTCTCGTATTCTCGTTTACTCTAAGCCTGGCAAACATATACACCCACGTGTTCTCTATCTCGCTATCTATACATATATCCATTCTCTCTCTCTCTCTCTCTCTCTCTCTCTCTCTCTCTCTCTCTCTCTCATGCAAATTCGAACTCACACTGCGTCACTGCGATTCGATTTGGGTATACGTGTCTCGATATCGACGCCTTTTCTCTCTCTCCCTTTTTTTTATCGCGGATTCGTTTTCCGAGTCGCAAGACAAACGCGGCTGTGCAGGAGCAAAGTTGCGGGTTTTCGTCTTCTTTTTTTTCGCTCGACCTCCACGGGGCGAATATTTCAACGTACTCTCCGGCCCGGTCGCGTCGACGAGAAAAGGGAAAAGTTCACTTTCCGTACAATGCGCGAACGCGGAAAACTCGAATCGCTCTTTTTCTACTTTTTTGCGGAAAACTTCGGGACTTTTGAGCGAAACATCCGTCAATTTTGTTTCTATCGGAGTCGTAAGTTTCGTTCTGAGTTCTGATTCGGGACTGATATCGGTCATTTTTTTTCTCAGTTTTATGGAATCGTTTGGCGTGTCCGCGGAGGGTCGAATTGACGAGAATTCGGAAACTGATTTTTTCGAATCGGATCTCCGGAACTGCGTCACCTTGGACGGCAGCTCGAGAGGATGTATCGGCTCGCGTGATTAAAAATAAGTAGGTAATTATGAAGACGATGGTCGAATCGATAATCCGATGGCCGAACGAGTGTTAAGGCTCTGGACGCACTGGGAGTAAACAAGCGAGGGACGGATAAATCGCAATGGGTGCGCGCGGATCGGCGCGGTCACGTAACGACGTAAAATCGAATCGGCCCGCGGGCCGATCTTAAAGGTCGAGCTCACCTGCCGGCAGGTTGCCACCCTCCGAACGAAAATTCGATTTGAGATTCCTCGGACGTGTTGCGCGGTAACGCGGCTGATCGAGTTTCGGCTAGATTGAGACTCTCGGCTCGCCACTCGCACGTACATCGACCGGAACGATTCTTTCGCTAAACGCTCGAGTTGTCGAAATTGCGCGAGAGATATTGTATTTTAGAAAGAAGATTTAGGAGAGGAAAAAAATTCATTTTTCTAGATAGTTTACGAGAGAGGAAGTAGGTACTTTTTCTCATTCGTTGCTATTTGTGACAGTTTTGTAATTCTGTTTTACAATATGGAAGTAAGTGGCTAAAACAGTCAAGTAATTGGTTAGTTAAACAGTTAAATAGTAAATATAAAATTCTTAGATTCTAGTTTTTGTTCGAAAAATACATTTTCGTTCGTGATGTAGCTATCAAAGCTCGACATTTTTTTTATTTAAAATTCATTCGATCCAACAGTTTTATTATCGCAGTTTACGCAGCCGTTCGAAGTATGCGAAACCTTGAAACCGTTTTATCCTAAAAACTCCTATTTTGTCCCCACGTCCCACGTGTTTCATATATTTTTATTTTTAGAGTATAAAGTACACCGCGACCCACGTACATTTACCGTCCGCGAGAGAGCGTATCCGGATCACCCCATTCGACGTATTTCGCCCCTTTCCTCTTGAAATTGATTCCACCCTCTTCACGTAATAACGTTACATGGACATTCGCTACCGAAGACTCGTACGGAAAATCGTGACGGAAAAATGTGGAAAATGATAGAGAAAGTGAGAGGAAGAGAAAAGTTTTGGTTAAAAATTGCGAATCACATCTTATTTATTTTTAGGATTAGGTTCAATGCTGATACCACTTAAAAATAGGAAAATCAGAGCTAGGAATCTGAAATTAAAAAAATGAGTGCTAGAAATTTGAAATTAGGGAAAACGGGGCTGAAATATTAAAATTAGAGAAAATCCAATCGAACCGGAACACTCAGTATGCCTCGCGAGAGGAGAAAATCTCGGAATCAGCATTAATTTCGACGTTTCTGGAGAGAGAATTGTGGAATCGTTCCAAGCCCAAAGTACCAACCAATTCCCGATATTTCTCCCTCCTCCTTCTTTTCAGCCACTCTCTTCTCATCCTCAAACTGTAAAACGCCTGGGCAATTTCCTGGCCGCGAATCGATTTGGCGCTGGCCAGAGCCCTCGTTAGCCTCCCTCCTCTCGAGGAACTAATAAATTCGAAATTGGGTAAACACACGGACTATTTATGTCAAAATCCTTCCCTCTCAATCGGTCCGAATAAAATTTCTCGAGATTAGGTCCGCTCCCGAGTGGCTTCAATTGGAGTAATGAAGACTGTTTTTTCTATCCGCTGAATCCAGAAAGGTCCAGCCGCGTTTAAACCAGAAAACGCTCGCGGACTTTTAATCAGCGGCTCGTAAAACGAAATCGAAATACTCCGTTGGGAGTCCGTCGCGTTTTAATTAACCGAGGGCTCGATCGAAGAAAATTG
>NCVS01000281.1:49578-61385 GCA_003055095.1 Goniozus legneri
TCGATATCGACGAGCAAAGTCAATCGGGATCCCGAGGTGACCGCGATTCGCCACCGAAATTCGATATTCGGGCTCGCAAATCGGTTTATCGCGCGCTCGCAATCAGTATCGTTCGCGTTAACGATAATTCACCGTGTTTGAGCGTAACGCGAATTAACGTATGGCTTCCCGATCCGCCGTTTCGCTTTGGATTTCAGCTTGAATTGTCACTGAGCACCCAAAAGGATTCGTGATTATTCGTATCGAAGAATGCCCGTTCGATTATTTATCGTCCGATGACGTCGTTGCGCGAATTGAATTAATTCGGAAGGGTACAAATTATTGGTAAACGATGAAATCATAACAAACGGTAACAATAATTGGTTCTATACTGAAGTAACATTGCAAATAATTATCGACTGTAATGAACAAATTTTCATTCGCTGTGTATCGGAGACTGTGAAATTAGAACGAAACACTTTTGATTCGTCGAAAAAATCGATTTTATTCTCGCTCAATCAGCCCTGTGCTTCATTAAAACAACGCGTTTCCAGGAATTTTCGAAATTCGACGGAATTACATGGTACAGCGGTGATAAATAACAAGGGGTGAAAAATACGAAATTCGACGCAGGTGCGCGAGAGAGAAAATTAAAAAGCGATATCGCACGTGGTGCCGCAGTGCGGGCGCGTATTGCCCATCGACGCGATTTTCGGTGATTTCGGGGATGACACGGAGCAAAGAGAGGTGTAAGGGGGAGAGGGTGTTGTATCATTAATAATTTACGTCAAGTGTAACGCGAACGCGATAATCCCGTCGAGCTTGATGCAGGCTGATGAAGGCTGATGCTTCAACGCGATACGAGCTTGTGGAGCCTTCTCTTTGCATCTCTCAGGATGCGTGCAATTACGCCGACGTAATTAAGCGAATGTGTTGCACACTGAGAGAGGAAAATCCTCCATTCTCTGTCTCTCTCGGTAAGAGAGAACTTTTGTCGAAACGAATGAAAATTTTCGAATAAATCAAAGTTTAATTACGAAACGAATGATTCGATTTTAATTATCTATAATCTCGCTCGTAGCAAGAATAATTTAATTAAAGGACAAAGTTTTTGGCTTCTTTTTCAATTAAAAAAATATTGTTATGTAAAAAATCGAGGTTATTCAAAAAACTCAGTTTTAAGTTTAAATTCTACTAATCGTACTAATCTTAACAGGCCAGAAATCGATCCTTTACTCCATTAATATTCTGTTTATTCGAGAATACTCGTTTGTGTAACTTTTTTCTGCCTCACTCTATCTCATAGAGCGAGTAAGAGAGAGAAAAATTTGGCCATATCGCGAGCACTCGAAATTCCTCGGGCGCGAATTCAATGGGAATTCGCTGGATAAACATTTCCGGACTCCCTGCTAGCGACTTTTTCTCGCGGAAGATAAATTCTGGCGCTTCCTCCCCGGGTGTCGAGAGTTTGCGCTGGACATTTTTTCTTTGGCCACCTCGTCAGCGGGTGAGAAGCCGAGGGGAGGGTGAAGCGGAAAATTCGGGGGATGTTATTCAAATTTCGAAGCCCGGAATTCGAAATTACGTCGTCAGGGTGCTTCCGGTGTGGTCGAAAAAAAAAATTGTGGGCGTACGAGGGCTGGGAGGGATAAAAAAAATTGCGGAGCGTATGGCGTGGATTAGGGGATGATATCGGAGACGCGATTACGACCTCGCGATTTTTTTGCACACCCTCCCCTCCCCTTCCCTTCGAGAGATACTAACATTTTATAGATCGTATATTTTACTCGTCGAATAAATCCGAGATCTCGTACCTCCGATCATCCGATCGTAAAGGAAGGCCCTTTCGACCCAAACGAAGTATTTTTATCGTTTAATAAATCTCGCGACGCTTCCACGCACCTGTTATTCGATTCGAATTTCATATTTTCTTTTATCGTTCGGATCGAATTCTTAGAAGATTGTTCGTGTCGAGAGAGGGCCTAATTCGGTGCTACGGATGTCGTGGCTGATTTAAAAATACCGAGTGAGTGTCCGGTTTGGCAAAAATTTGTGAAAATTGGTAGAAATAAGATCTACCAGAGATCATAATATTCTACTATATTTAAAATTTTGATAGATATCGAATTCGAAATTTGACTGAGTGGAATCTAATTTTTCCGCACGACTTCATTCTAGCAGCGAATCCATGCTATTTCGCGATACACATTCGACGATAATTGAGCATAATACGGGAGGAAACGTTAATAACCATTTCGGGGGGCGTAAAGTGCCGCTCGGTGAACGCGGAACCGCAATTTACTGGGGCATCGCGTGGTTGCCAAAGGAAAATGGAGGATGAGAAAGGGGGCGGTATCTCGAAACTCGAGAGCAGCCGAGTTTCGCGTACCGCTTGTTACCCCACTCGCCTTCTCTCTCTCTCTCTCTCTCTCTCTCTCTCTCTCTCTCTCTCTCTGTCCCTCTCTCGCTCTCTCTCGACGGATTAATGTGTTAATTTATCTGAATACAGAAACGAGAAATTCCACGCGAGACGTGTATCGTGTACACAAACGGCACAGTACCGGCGATTTATTCGAGTCTCGCTGTGTCTCGTATGAAACGAGCTACCGAGGATGGGGAAAAATCGCTTTCCTCTTCTTCACAGAGTACGCTGATAAGAGAGAGAGAGAGAGAGAGAGAGAGAGAGAGAGAGAGAGAGAGATAGGAGAGTCAGTGGGATTCAGAATTTTACGGCACGTGAATGTATCGAGGAAATCCCGGAAGTCATTACCGCTGTTTTCCTTTCTCTCTTTTTACGTCTCTTTACGGCTCTTGTTTTCCTTCTTCACGTCCCTTTACGGGCCGATAAATCGAAACGGCGCGCGATTAAGGGAATCCTCGTTAATTCCCTTTCTCTTTTTCTTACTTCGCTCGCTATTCGTCATAAAGAACGTTTTTGCACTTTACTGGGAGATTAGGTAAAAAATGAAATATCCGGTGAATTTAATATTATTAAAATTACAAGTATAATGATGATTTTAATTAGTGATTAAAAACGAACGTGTATTTGTAAAAACTGTGTTAATAGCTTAAATTCGAATTGCAAGTGCAACAACGTTCGTGAAAAATTTGACGAAAAACCGAATCGCAATGTGTACCTCGCACACTCTCTCATCCCATTCGTGCTCGAGTCACACGTCCGTTCTCTCTTGTTTTCTTTTATACGCTTATTTATTCTCCCCCTCGAAAAAATTTTCTCGCACTGCGGGAACGATACAGATACCCTCCGTTATGCTTGAACTGCAGTAGCCGGGACAGTCGGCCGCGACGAGCGAGGCTCCGGGGATTGCCGCCCGCTACGACTCTGCCAACACAACAACAACAAAAGGCCGCTTCACGAGTCTAATTCCTAGGGCGACTATGTATGGTACGGGAATTTTTCATATATATTTTATAAAAAAAAAAAAAAAAAAAAAAAGTGGGAAAAAAATTCTCTTGACTGATTTGAAGAGACTTTTGAGGAGATTGGGTAGTTATAATTATTAATAATACAAGGGAAAAATGTTATTTTTTCAGAACGAATTTCATTTCCTCATTATAATCGTGGCAACACCAAAATAATTTATCGTCAATTTAAAAAGCTTTTGACAATATAAATTTAAATTTAACATTTTACGAGAAATTTTCTTTGGGATCGATTCTGTTTTGACTACCCAACCTGCTTAAGAGACAATGGAACGGATATGTGCCTGAAAAGTGGGGGAAGGGACTTAAGCTCACTCTCTATCGTTGACTCGGGTCTCCCGAGTGGAGTAATCGACGGCGAGCCGGACGAAAACGAAAACGGTGATTGATTATCGATGAACGCGGCCTCGGCGCGTCTCGATGTCTGCGTTATTTCGACGTTTAGCGATTCGGGGTGCGTGCTAGTCAGGGCGGGGCTCGGATCGAATGGCTCGCGTTTCAATTTGAGGTACGCCGATCTCTCGGGGAATCCCGAAGGAAAATTGCTCGGGTTACGTAAATGGGGGCCCCGAATCTATACAGGATACTCGGTTTGGTCTTGACAAACGAATTTCCGATTTATTTAGTTTGTTTTATTCGTTGATAGAAAAATTCATTGCATTTTTGTAATTATTATTTCATAATTTGTTTTTTTCTGAATATTCAAATTTTTTGATGAATATTTTTTACCAAATTGATCTCTAATTGCGACTCTCCTAGAATACCCTCAACTTTTAACAAATAATTTATTTTGTTTTTTAAAATTATAATTTTATCTATAATTCCTAATTTTAAATAAAAATTTGTTGGTTCTTTGCCACTTTTCAAATAAAATACTACCGCGATAAATCTCGAATTCGGAATTCAGTTTTCCTTGGCGAATCCCTCGGAGACGCACCGATAGATACTTCCTGTGCGAATTATTAGCGGAAAAACTTGTTATCGTTGGAAGTTACGCTGAACGGTAGTTACGAGGGCCATAATTGACGCGTCTCGGGGCGAGCACGAACTGCGTACACACAACGTGTGTGCACCCAGTCGGATATTATCTCGCGTGTTGTCCCAGCCGCTTTATACTCATCGTTTGTTTGCCAGCGCGAATTTATGAATTTATTTCGGCACCAGGAGGACGCTGCGGAAAGTTAAACAACTCGCGACGGGCGATACGTAAATTGTTTTTATCGTAATATTATTCTGTTCTCTAACTCTATACGTTTACGTAGAACAAAGAAATATTCATGGGATTCAAGAAATATTCTTAATTTCCAACGAAAAAAAATTTTCATAATTCGGATAAATGAGTTTTATGTACTATTTTTACGTGTTTTTATTTAAAAATTTTTTAAAATTATTTTTCTCATTAAATTGTTGCTCAATTAATCTAATCACGACGGCGTAATCTCTCTCGGTTTCGACGTTGCGAAGTTCGACTTCTATTCACAGAAAATTTGCACTCGTTCCGCGAAATGGTACGAAACGTAACGAGATAAGCTCCCTACAAAACAAAATTTTAATTTACGACTTGAAGTATCAACGTAACAATTTACAATAGCGTTATCGTCTAATTCGTTTCGTAAATTCGGATTATCAGGGGGTTGGGGTAAATAGAGAAAACAATGGAGAACAAGTCTATACAGAAAGAGAGAAAGGGAGAGAGAGAGAGAGAGAAAGAAGAGGGGACGTGCCACGTCGTACGAATCGTCTACTTTAACTCCGATTTAACCCTCCCGTTCCTCGAGACAGCTCGGACCATTTGAAACCTTGCCAAACTACGGGACCCGCCGTGTCCTTTATGACGAGGCACTTTATTGCATGTGGTATGAAAAAAATGAGATAGAGAGAGAAAGATATTTACAGAAATCGTAAACCGGGGCTGCAACCAACGGACTGAATTCGAGAATTCTTGAGAGGAGGTAAAAAAAACAACAGAAGCCATGAAATTCATGGGGTTCGAAAATCAGCCCCCCTCGAGATCTCATCGCGACGCGAACTGTCGAATTTTTAGCTGTATCGAGAATGTTTACCTATAGAGAGAGAAAGACAGAAAGAGAGAAAGAGAGAGAGAGAGAGAGAGACAGAGAGAGAGAGAGAGAGAGACAGAGACAGACAAACGGGTGAGAGGTTAAAGAGAGAGAGAAGGGGGAATGAAAAAGTCAAATTTATGGATTCCAATCCCGCGAGAAAACCTCCGTAGCTGAAGAAGAAGCAAGATATTACCGAATTAATTCGCGTTCTAAATCACCGGAGTGTCGGGGAATTTCTTCGAGAGGCAAACACACGCGCACATTCAACACACATAATATCAACCCCCTCCCCTTCTGCTGTTCCTACGGTTTATTCCCATTCTGACCCAGTTCAGCTACTTGTCGTCTAGAGAGTGAGTGAGAGAGAGAGAGAGAGAGAGCAAACGATCGATTCGCGTTATTCTTTTTTATACACGCAAAATGTTTCTTTTTCACCCTCATACCCAGTCAAATTTATGTTCGCCTCGGGCCCGAACGCGCCTGCACGGTCTTCGTCAATTAGGAGAACTTTGCACGTGCAACGCTCTATTAAAAAAAATTTTTTACTAAATCAACTCTACGCCCCATGCAGAGTCTGTGTTGTTTCGATATCGAATTTAAAAATGAGAGCTGGCAGAAATTTTTTTACTAGTGATTCTGAATGAGAATTTTGAGAAGTGATTATGAACAAATATTTGTTTTATTATAAAAAAAATTAATATTCAATGAAATTCTAGATATTAAATATTCAATTATAACGATATTTTCCATATCCTCAAATGAATAAGATATTTGTTATTGAAATCAATTTGAATCTGACGATACAAGTCACGATAAATGAGACAAGTTCGAATATTAAATTTAAACAAATAATTAAATTTTCACTTCATTTAATTGGAACTATTTGGTCGATTCAAGAAAATATCTTTCTCGGTTGAGCCAGTCCCCTCGTGGCGAGCGAGACGGGAAGTTCGTAAGCCGGATGACTCGGAATTAATTTCTAGTCGGGACGACAAAAAGAGTTACCGACCCACTTTTGGGATACCCCGGTTTTTTCGTCACCCCCACCCACTTTTGGGTTTTAATGGAAACCGTACTGATACGGATCGATGTACGCATTATCATACCGGATGAAAACGCGCGCTAACGGCTCGGAATTTCCGACAAGTTACGCGCCAGCCGCGTTGAAACGGGAGACGCGCCGATTTACACCCACGTTGAAATTATTTCCGCTCGGTGTAATTGTCGATTCCGCCTTCCGCGTGTTTCACGAATGCTTTTTCGGCTTCTTTCTGTCGAGTGCGCGATGATTATTCGTTATTTACATTTTATCGTGTCTCATACTTGTTTTTTAGTTTCTTTTCGACTAGTGTGGAGTGATTGCATCCTATAGATTGACAATTCTTTTACTTCGATAAAAATTTGTTATTACGTATCAACACGATAAAAAATTCTCGACCTATCGCGAAAATATTCATCCCTGTATAATAACAAATCGCTACGCTCGATGCAACAATTCCTCTCGTGAATCTTCTCGATGAATAAAACCGTAAATCGTGGTTCGCTAAAGACATGAGATGATAACGTCCTCGATAATTCGGAACCAATGAGCTCCTCTCGCTCCGCCATTGAAAATTAATGTAATTAACACACGCGGCTGACAAACTCGCGTTAATGCCGATAATAATTAATTAATCACCTATAACGCGCGTCGTGGTTGATTAGACTTAATTTCGTCCCCCGCAATATTCGCACATACAACGCACACATAGATACATACATATTATATACATGTATATATACACAGTCACGATTAATTACGCGCTAAACTATAGTCAAATTGAAACACGCAAACTTGTTGCTTATTTAGGAACAATTTATTTGAATTGAAAACAAATTTCATTGAATTTACTCCATATTTATCTTGAAATTGTTTATAAAATATTCTGATGATCTAGACAATTTTTTGAATAAACAAATGTTTCTCTTTAATTTGTTATTATTAATTAAAATTATTACACTAAAAGTGAAAATTTGTTCGATGCTTATACATATCTCAATTTTCTATGTATTATTATTATTTACTTTTTCTATTTCCACATAATTCATTCGATTCAACGAAATTCCTTTTTAAATTTAGCCGACATAGCTCAGCACTGCATTTTTTTCAATCCCTCGCGGGTCCTTAAAGGCGCAATGGACCGCGCCTACTTCCCGTCGAAAAATCACATTTTCATTAAACTCGCGGGGAATCCTCGCGAAGAGTTGCTCAATCGTCCGGTGGTATTTTTTTCAAAGCGATGTAAAACGCGAATGAAAAGGGCTCAAAGTTTTAATTTCGAATTCACGCGTCAAGTTTTTTGCACGTCTCGTGGAGCGTTATCGAGCATTTAGAGAAATTTTTATCGAGTTTTAAAAGTTATTTTCACTGCCCAAAGAGCGGAGAATCTCCCATGGCGTTGTAGCTTCAAACATCGGGTATCGGGTATGAAAAATAAAAGTGGGGGTATAAAGAGATAGAAAGAGAGAAAGAGAAAAAGAGAGAGAAGAAAAATGAAAATTCTTTTCCGATAAACGGAAAAACGTTCCATCTTCGCGTCACGTACGAGTCTCTTTTCTCGCGTTTCGAGCGCTCTCTATCGAAAATTTTTTTCCCATAGTCCTTGTAATGCTCGTTTCACCTCCGGTCTCGTCTCGTTTATTTTTTTCTCCTTTTTTTCTTTGTCACGTATCCTTCGCGCACAAGAGCGCACGCATTCGTCGATTCACGGAAGGGGAGGGATCGTTGACAAATCGCGACGATGATTTGCCTGTCTTATCGTCTCCTCGCCAGTCCTCTCGGGATAAACTCGCGCTATGTATTCGAGAAATGAAAAATAATTTCGTATTTTTCTTAGTGACGAATAAGCGTGATAAAAAAATAAATAGTAGTAGTAGTAGTAGTAGTAGTAGTAATAATAACGATAAATAAAACGTTCGATGACGATTCCGACGTTAAAAACAAATAAGTAAAAAAAACCAAATGCCTTTTCAGTAATCCCTTCGTCGATAAAAACAAAATGTGTAAAAATGTTCGAACGAGGATGTTCGACTAACCGAATTATCGAAGGGATGCTACACGAATGGGAAAATTCTCCGCGGAACAAATCGAGACGCGAATCGATCTCGTATACTCGATGGCGTCTAGATAACGCGCGATAAATCGTTTTCCGTCCTTATGATTAATCGGCCGGATAGCAATTTGCGTATCGCATTTGTCGAGTGGCCGGAATGAACGATCCAGGGATGCATCGATCTCTCGAGCGATAGAGAACGAGAGAGACTCATTAGACCAGACGCGGTATCGGCATTTCTCCAATTCGATTGGATTCCCATTTCGAAAAAAAATCTTACACCCTCGAAAATCCTCCGCTGAGTCGAAATTCCGAGCTTTTGTCTCGAAAATATTTTAGAATAATTAAATCTGCCCTTCTGAAAATGAGTCTAAATAAAGAGAAAATCTGATTTCTGTTAAAAGTTGATCGTTAAAAGCGTAATAAAAAATTTCTCCCCCGAAACTATGAGTAAAATTACGATATTCTTTTTCTTATCCTTTAAAATTTTACCTAAGAAAGAAATTGACTCAGCACTTGTGTCAAGCTCGACCGGAATGTTTCAATTTTTCGGCATCTTCGCAACGAGCATCTCCGGTACGGTGAATACCGTTCATCAGCTCGTAGAGAGCGCGGAAAATGAGTTTTCTCGAACCGGGGAGGATAAAGCGACGCTGCAACGAGCGCGAAGGAATCGAGCCTCGTTCGTTTTCCTTTCCTTCTTTTTGTATTTAAAAAAAAAGCACTTCGCTTCTGTCATTCTGGCTGAATCAGCGCGTTCGATATCGCACAATATTTTTCCCTTTTCGAACTATTCCACGCCAAAAACGTATTTCACGGCGGAGTAAATTCTTGCATATAGTTGCGCGAGGTTCTCTCGGTCGGTTGCCCACGACCGAATGAATTTTCAATATCGCGTGTTCGTTGTTTTCGTCTCGTTTAACACGATAGAGAGTATCCTTCTTTATTTTTTTCCACATGTTCATTTACGTATCGGTATCATCGAAAAGTCCGTTCCATTTTCTCTTAAAAGATTCGAGGACAAAAAATTTAATGCGTGTCTAAATACGCAGGCAAGCTCGTGAGTAAAGAATTAAAAAAAAAAAAAGACACACAAATATGAAATAATAGAGATTAGCCAAATCGGATCGCACGTGTACGTGCGTCCTGGTGCACGTGAGTGACGGACGGAGAGAGGACGTGTTCCTGTGAAAACTGCGCGCTCTCGTCGGAAAGTTTTGACACGCGCGTTCTACAAATCGAACCCTCGACCTCTGAAAATTTAAATTCTCGAAAAGGTCATCTCGAGACTCGCCAACGAGAGCGCGCGTTGGTGTAGATGTCTGCGTTTGGTCTACGGAATATATATATATATATATATATTTTCTTTTGCAAAAACTCACTCGGCGTTGGTCTCCGGGGTGGGCAGATCGCCGATGGTGGTGAGAGTGAGGGTGGACCAGTAGAGCGAGCCCAGGTACTTCCTGGTGAGAGTCGCGTACTCGCCAGGCCTATACGGATAAACCCAGTCGCCCTGAAACCCTTCGGCTTCGCTGAGGAGGTAGTAGAAGCAACCGAACCAATGGGCAAGGATGAGCAGAATGTGGATTAGATTCAGGACTCGCCAAAGATTCGGATAAACTGTCCTGGACTCCACCATGTAGTAGTAATTATAGACCCGGTAGATCTTGAGGAATCTGGGAAATCTCAGCATGGGATTGCTGCCGAGGTTGACCTGGAGGAGGTCGAGAGGCAGAAGAGCTAGCAGGTCGAGGATGAAGGATTTGGACTTGAGGTAGTGCCCCGCGAGCTTCCTGCTGTTGTACACCATGAGACCCTGCTCGAGGTAACCGGTGCGGAACTGGACGGCCACGTCCAGGAAGAAGACCAGATCTGTGAAACCGTCGCAGGACAGCCAGGCGGCCGGTGCGAGTTCTTGGAGCTCGGGGAGACTCTGACGGACTATCAGGGTCCAGAGGTTGTACAGAACGCAGCCGGACAGCAGCATCAGCCAGTAGTAGTAGAAATTCTCGTCGGGATTTACGACGGTCTTGGGTGGCCTGACCGGTCTTCTGGGTCGTCTTCTTCGTCGTCCTGGGTTCTTGTCGTCCGATGGGTCCCCCTCGCCCTCGGCGGTGTCCAGAGTCTCTTGGCTCTCCGGTATCTGTCTGGTCGAGAAGCGCTTCAAGAACGAGTCCTCCCGCTTCAAAGGTGGCTTCTTCTGTATCGTCGATATCGCCGACGACAGCTGGACCGTCGTTCTCAGCTTCATCCACCGCTGATTGCTCTTCGTTCTGTGGACACACATGTGGAACGTCAGACGGAATATTCTATTCAGCGGAGAGAGCAGAGAGCAGCTTTGGTGTCCTTGAATAATGCAGGAGACGAGATGCTCTCGAGAATTCTTTACTCGAATCAGTGAAAATACGCGAAGAAATACAGAATGATAAAATGATATACAGAAATAATATATACACCTCAAAAAAATTAGAGGAACGCTTACGAAAAAATCTTTAAAAAACTGTAAAAGCTCACGAAGCTCAATAAAAAACTAATTTTTAAAGCAAACTTTGTACCAACTAGCGTTCCTATATTTTTTCGAAGTGTAGTTTAATCGTATCCAAATGTGTGTGACATCAGCGAGAATCATCATAACCAAATTTCAGCTGATTCGATTTTAAAGAACGTTTATCACAAAGAGGTCACCTGGTACGAGTCGAATACGCACGCACGAGTCGCGCAGGTGTTCCAGGAGGGTCAAAAGTCACCAGAGTCAACTGCATTATGCAAGTTTGAGAAACAGTCCCTCGAGGATGGTCCTCGAGGTGCGCGATAATCACCCTTCTGGTTGCGCGAGGAGCCTCTCGCTCGGTTGCGACTTTTCGTTTGCACAGAGAGACCACGAGACGTATACATTTACAGGCAAAGAACGAGACGAAGAAGGGGAGCTATACTTCCGAGAAACTTTCATCGATCCTCTTATGAGATTGGGAATACTTACCCCTTGGTGCCCCGGGCAAATAACTCGCCCCAGCGCGTGCGTAGTTGAGAAAAAGAGGGAGAACTCGAAGAAGGAGAGAGAGGGAGAGAGAGAAGAATATCGAGGGCCGAATCGCTGTTTGCGGATAAGATCTCGTCGAGACGTTTTACGCGCGACATATTCCGTCAACGCTTGTGTATGTATGTGTATACGCACGCTCAGCTTGTTTTATTCCCCCGGAAGAGGAGCTCGAAATAGTCGGGCGGGGTC
>NCVS01000282.1:0-20123 GCA_003055095.1 Goniozus legneri
TATATATTTCTTGATTCAAGTGATCCTTTTTTTCTGTGTACATATAATTTCACCAACATACACTTTACTTCATAATTTAATCGAAATTCTGTTGCAAATAAATTTAATTTCCAAATTTCCAAATTCTATTGCAAAATATATTCTTTTACGTAAATAAAAACCTTCAACTATATCTTATGACGTAGACCAAATAAATTTCTTAAAATTTCAATACACATTTATCCAAGTGATTTATACACGCGATTCGAGAAAACAACTTTTTTTTTAAATACCTTTATTTAGCGTCGCATCAACCTTAAGGTTTTTAGCGACGAAGAAAGGATGTACAATTTAAAATTTATTTACATAGTTGGTTAGTAGTCATAAAATGATACATTAAATGTTATAGTACAGGTTAGTAGCTAGGAGGTACTTTATTATATTTTCACATTGGTGAGGGTCCGATAGGGCTGATTAGTTTAGGGAGGCCACACCGGTGTTGAGCCTTTGTTGGTTGTATTTCGGGCACTCGAACAAGATATGGTTAATTGTTATTTCTGCGGAGCAAGTTGTGCACCGGGGTTGTCCTTCTTTTTTCATCAGGTGTAGGTGTGTGAGCGCAGAGTGGCCAATTCTGAGGCGTGTTATGGTTACTTGGTTCCTGCGGTTCATATCGTGAATTGGGCTTCTCTCTTTGGTGTTTAGTCTTTTGAGGTGGAGCTTGCTGGTTTTAGATAACCATTGCAAATTCCAAAAATTTTTGACGAGATTTTTTATGTATTTCTTCCTCCATGGAAATGGATTTCCTTTCAGTTCTGTGGAGAGTTCGGTTGGAGACGGAGCACCGATCTCTAGGTGGATCGTGGATGTAGTGGAGTCTGTGATTGAATGGGATGGGGGTATTTTTCCTTATAGAATTATTATGGGTTGGAGTAGAGAAAACAACTTATTCCTGGAAAAACACAAATTAAAAATAATAACAAAACAAAACATCGAAATCCTGTAACAAATGACTACGTGTACTTAATCGTTTTAAGCGGCTTCTCGTGTGAGATAATCAGAGGTGATTGAAGTATAGCATCCGGAGGGCGATAGAAGGAGACCGCAGAGAACATCGACACGAGTCAGACATCGACGTCGACCGCGTCGATATATCCGGATTAAGATCAGCGTTTCGTAGCCTTAATGTGACGACTCTCCCTCTATCGCTCTCCCTCCCGGATCGTCGCGGCGGCGCTGGCTCGTTACGTGACTACTGGCGCGCCCGCGTGTAACACGTACTTTGTGTACCTACTAATCCTCGCCGCGGGGGGACCATTAATTAATAGAGAAAGCCGTCCCCAACCCGCGGCTTCGAAGGAGCCGTCCAGACATCGAGTTCCGCAAACAACGACGCTATCTTCTATTTTTAGGCAACAATGATTTCGCTTTATACAACGCTAAACGATTCGCGTTAATTCGTCCGTTCTACTTCGTAATTTGAGGTATTTTTTTCTCGAGTGTATAATAAATAAAATCCCTCTTTATTTAGATAAGTTTCTCTGCTCTAATCTTATTGGCTATACCGTCGAACCTTCTATTTGCGTTGGAATATCTCGATAAAGGAAAAATACAATTAACGTTCGAGTCGAGTAGAAGAGAACTATTTTGGACAATCGTCTCGATTCGTAGCTCATTGGCTAAAAGTATTTGTATAGACTTTCCCGGTTATTTGAGCAGCCTATTCGAGAGCTCCCTAGATCGGCGTTTTCTAACCAACATCGAGGGTTCGTATCCAATTTCACGTCTTCGAAAAGAAATCTCATAGGTTCCCGCGAGAATCGGCTTTCCTGTAACGCGCGCGTGTCTCTCACCTGCGTGCGCGTCGACAAATGAGAAAGAGGGAGAGAAAGCCGAACTCATATACATTCGATCTCGTCGAACGCGGAGACGCGATACGTCAGGAGCGACGCGCCACGTCACGTTTACGCGTCAGTTGCGAGTCTCGCGCGCGAGCTCGTGGAAGCCTTATATATCAAGAGAGTTGCTCGACGAGCCGTGTGCACATTTTTCCGACCGAACAAGCCGATCGTCCCCGACAAGGGAGCACCTACCGAGTTGACAAATTAATGGATTATATCGACGGGAATCGACTCGGGTGCGTTATTCGTACACGCGTACGAGCCTACCCTCGAGAAAATTCTCGCGAGCGAATCGGCCGATTCGTTTCGGATCGTAGCCAGGTAGCGCAAAGAGCGCAATCAAGAAAATGGAAGAAAGCGCAGCCTCGCGCGGCGTGCGCGCGTGTTCCACCACCACCTCCGTCGTTCCCGCTGCCGCCACCATCGCGGCGCTGCCGACACGCCACCGTTACCACCACCATCGGCGTCGTCGCCACCCTCGACGACGCAAGGGGATGAAGAAGAGCGTTGGTATCGAAGCGAGACGTGTATATATATATATATATATATGTATATATAGAGGTGCGCGCACGTCGGCAAGTTCAGTCGTCGACCGCGTGCCGACCGGCGAGCATCGTGTTACGCGCCGTGCGCGACCCGATCGGCCGGTGCGACCCTCTCGCGTGTTCAGCCTCGACCGATTTTTCGACTCGCTCGCCCGACTTCGTTTTTTTTTCTCTTCTTTTTTCTTTCAACTCTCGCTTCACCCGCTCCGCACACGGCGAACCGGTTCGCCTCCCCATACGCGACACGGCCACGTGCTGACTCTCCCCCTCCACTCGCTCACGGTCTCTAACGAAAGTGCAGCCGTACAACTGTGGATTCCGCTCGTTAATTAAATTCTCCACTCTTTTTCTCGAAAATTTTTCTGAAAGAACCCAGAGAGAAAAAATCTCGGCCGTTAACTCGCCCACCGTTTCTTTTTTTCCGCCTGGCGGACGATTACGAAGGACGCTCGCCGGCTGGGATGATTTTTCGAACGGTGTCGTTTGGTTATCTTCCGTTTTCATTCTCGTTCTTTCACGATAGTCGAGCGATTGTGAAAGTCGAGGCGCGAGTTGTGCGTTGATACGAAACGATGAAGTTCAATAGGATACTAATCTCGAGATGGCATCGATTTAAATGAAAGTCGAGTGAGATGTAAGCTAGAGATGGAGATAAGGATTAGCATTATATTCCTGGCGTTCCTTCGCCTCACCAGCGCACTAGAAAGTAAGGACAAAAATCTTTTTACACTCTCGAACTTATCGACCTATCGAGATTAAGAGAAATAAAAAAGAATATCGGAAAGACACGACGCAACAACGTTCGCTTAAGAGGCCCTTCTAAGACGATAATAATATACAGCGTTCGGCTTCTATGCGAACTCGTAAAATTTTCTTCGCTATCGAAGAAAGAAGAAGGGTCGTACATTCCTTTACGATTCTCCCAAAGCTCCGGACCAGATGGGCGCGTTAAATTTTTACGATGCTCTTTACATTATATACACAGCGGAGACACTTATACCGCAATATCGCGAGACGCACTGTACGCGCGCATCGTCCGATAAATTTCAGCAAGATATTCCCGCGATAACACTTATCGGCTCGCGTTTGCTCCTAAAACGCGATAAATGTGACGCGCATGGTAAATTCATCGCCTATCCTCTGTCGAAAGGGTAAAAAAAGGCACGAAACTACACGGCACGTAAATCACGCGAACGTCGCCGAGGAGAATAGCGAGCGATATATCCGTCAGCGCGAGATGAGTAAAGCAGGTAGTTCGAGTTTCGCTTGACACGAGCCGCTGAGCGGTATTGTCATTGTACCGTGAGACGTTTATTAGACGCTCGTTACGGGAGTTGTCACGAGCCTGGTTAGAAACGGTCGAGCGTGCACGGAGCAGTCGCGTGTCGAGTACGGGGGCAATAAAATTCGCGGGACGAGCGCGTTAACAATGAGCTCCGAGAGAGCGAGAGAGGATATTAACGGCGAGTGCACGCGAAAGACACGTGCACCGGTGCAGCATCTTCGAGGAGAGTACCGCCGCTTCGTTCCTCCGCTGATACACGATGTGAAATCTTATACGCCAGCACCGAACGGCATTTATTGTTTTCCTTCGTGACGGTCTAAATATATACCTCACAGCCGCTGTGAACCGCGACATGCGCTTATTGTCTTTCACGATGCGAGTCGTTCTCATTTTCCTAGATTTATGCGGTATCTTGACAAAAAGTAAAAACGGAATAAAAAATCAGCGCTAAATGATGTATAACCACATTTCTATCTGAAAAATACAATATAATATATTCATTTTCATTACTTCAAACATAATAAATTATCTTAAAGCTGTATTCATCATTTTATAATGTGTGTTCAAAAGGTTTTGATCGCTTTCCACTAGTAATTTATATCGTAAAAAATGTAAGGACCCTAAATATTGCATGAGGTGTTAGGATAAAACGCAACGTTTTAACTTTATTTTAGTTGCACTCGAGAATAAAAAAAACATTGAGCTCGACGATACTGAAACAAAACATACGAATGAAGCTGATGAAAGTTTAATACAAAAGTGATGAATTGTCTGAACGCGATTAGGAGCGAAAAAAAAAATCTCTTACTCTCGGAAGTAGCAAAAATTTCAGCGTAGATAAATTACAAAAAGCGTCGTTCCGTGATCGTAGGTACAAAAGAGAATGAGGAGACGGAAGAGGACGAGGAGGATAGCTACGCAGTCGACGATTACGATTACGGCGATTACGAAGGGCCGACGATTGCGAGCGATACGGATCTCATAGCCGGTGGGTCGTTGCCGATTTTTCTCTCCGAACCGGTCGACACTTACGTCGTCAAAGGGAAACCGGCGACTCTGCGCTGCAGCGCCGCCCACGCTCTTCAGGTATTTCGCGTCGAGAGATGGAATTTGCGAAAAAGAACGAAGGTAGCGGGAGAGAGAAGTAGAGATTAAACGAAATTTCGCAGGTGTACTTCCGATGCAACGGGGAACGAGTGGAGCGCTCGCAGCAGCAGGACTTTGTCGACCCTCGCACTGGAACGAGGGTCGTAGAGGTCGAGTTGAACGTGACGAGGAACGAGGTCGAGGAATACTTCGGTAGGGAGAGGTTCAAGTGCGAATGCGTGGCGTGGTCGGGACCGGGTCAGATTCGAGGCCAGCCCGCCACGGTTGAGGTCGCCTGTAAGTATACCTCTCGATTGCATTCCACGGCCATAATTTCATTTCCAGCGGATAAAAATTCGAGCGACTCGGGACGAGGGTATCGAGCGTCGTTCATTAAACCCGTGTGAATCCCTCGGAATGGCAATTAGCGACTTCGCGCGAGCGCATAAAACGGAAGTTCATTAAACCGATTACCGAGTTCTATCGTACGATAAAGGGTTTTTGGGGTGCAACGGGGGCGTGATGTTTCGGCACCGCTGGATAATTTCGCACTTGCTTTGGACGAAGCACAGAGAGTCATTAACAGCCGTTAATAATTCGAGCTTTTGTGTACAGTTCCGCTCTTTCTTGCTTCTCGCTCTCGCCAACGGCGCATCCACCCCATCCGTGCCTGTATCTCCCGGGTCGAACTTTTCGACAAATTCAGAAAAGAGATTCGACGCTCGATGCAATTTTCATTCGGTTTGTCACGCCGATAGCGGCAAACGCAGTGAACACATCGGCAAACAGGATGCGGAATTAAATCGGTATTTGCCTGTAAACAACGAGGAGGCGCATTGGCGAGCGCGTCGGCTTTTAAAATTGAAAACTCGTGCGCGGCAAATCGAAAAGTACTCGACGAGCGTGGCAACAAAGATATTTGCCGGGGACAATTGTCGGTGTCACCAGCGGTATTCCTCGTTCGAGGATTTTTCATCGAAATACATACACCGAGCAGAGACGCGCGCGCGCGCGTTAATTATGAACACTCGACTCGCTCGGGTTTCGACATTACGATTCGGGAATTGAATGTTCCGCGGTTTATTGAAATTGGCAGCGCTATTTCGGGTTCCTCGCGATACTCGCGCGTAATACACACACACATCGAGGTGTTAATTTATTTTATCGTGAATATAAACTGCCACCGACAGGAGACATTATTTCACGTTGACAGACGTCACTTTAATCAAACGTATACCTAGTATTTTTTCGCGAGAGCGGTGCATGTGCGCTCGGCGAAAACGAGAAAAAAGATTTAATCAACGTTTTTAGATACTTTAGTAGAGATCCGACAACGAACGCGGAAAAATATGAAATCTTCATTTCACGAGGGTACCTATTATGAAGGACGTAATATTCAGCGTATGACGCTTCGATGGCCCGCGCACGGCCAATAGAAGAGGGTACGCTCGCAAAAATCTTTTTCCGCCTCTGCAGTCCGTTAAAACGTGTAGCGAGAAGATGAATACGGTAGATTGTGCGAGTGAGCCCAGCCGTGAATGCCCTTTTCGCGTTTATACGCATCGGCCCTAATATCGCAGAGTGGTCGCGCTCATTTCTTCTCTATCTCCTCTCTTTCGAATTTCGCCCTCTTTTTCGCCGTTTCCCGGTTCATATTGAAAAAAGTACGGTTTACATAGACCTGAAGAAGCACTTCCTGTCGGCACCCTACTCCCTGGCGATCGAGCTCGGCCGTGGCGCGGAGCTACGTTGCGTGCCACCTCTCGGTATACCACCGCCGAGGATTCACTGGCTCAAGAATGGAGTTCCGCTCGAGACGAGCGCCCCGACCACCGCGGCCACGCTCGAGTTTGCACCGAACGACGCTGCCGCGTCGAGCGACGGACACCTGCAAACGGTCGAGGGTCACCTGAGATTCGACAGAGTCGAGCTCAACCATCAGGGTAACTACTCGTGCGTGGCGGAGAATATCGCGGCGAAGAGAGTTAGCGAGCCAGCTGTGCTCACAGTGTACGGTGAGTATCGAGTATTCTATGATAAATTCGGTAGAAGCGTCGGGTAGTTTGCGATACTTCGAGAGAAAGTTTCGTATCGTTTACAATTGTAATGAACCATTTTTAAATTATGGATCGTTAGGCAGACTTCGATTCTGAGATTATGCGGTTAGTTTCAATTTTTTTTTTTTTTTGTTTTAAATTCAGTGAAGAATGATAAAATGAAATTGACAAAAATCTACCACCTAGAGAACACTCGACTTCCCATGATACGTTGTATTCGTTGAAAGCTAATAGCCGTAACCCCAAAAGAACGAGTGTTTTCGAGTATGTTTGCAAATCGGTCAAATCGGAGTCCAGTATATGGGCGATCGATTTCACTTTAGAGCGTTAAATGAATTCTTCGTCACGTACGGTATCTGTTCTCAGTAAATGGTGGATGGTCCACCTGGTCGAGTTGGTCGGAGTGCAGCAGTCGATGTGGCAGGGGCGTTCAGAAGAGAACGCGGACGTGTACAAATCCCGTGGCCATCAACGGCGGACAAGGTTGTACGGGACCCGGCGTCCAGAGAGCCGACTGTAATCCCTCCTGTCCTGGTGAGTGAAACGGCGCGGTACTCTCATCCATATACACGAATCGAGAGGCGAAATAGAAGCGAACGGCGCACTGTAGACACGGCCATTCTCGCGTATCACGAAAAGCTTTCCAATTTCTCGATCGAGGAAGGAGAGAAAAAGAGATCAAAAATTAGAGCTCGATCGCAATAACGTGAATCGTACGTTTCTGCTTCAGCGGTAGACGGCAGATGGTCTAGCTGGTCCGCGTGGTCGGCATGCGGTCCCGACTGCATGCGAGTAAGGAGGAGATCTTGCAACGACCCCCCGCCGAGCGATGCCGGCCGTCCCTGTCAAGGCAAAGACGTCATCGTCGAGTCGTGCTCCACTGATCGATGCAACGGTGAGCTCCAGCTGTGTTTTCGCATTACGTTCCTCCGTGTAGCTCTCGAAGCGCTCCGCCAATTATTGTCGGGCAAACAAACGATTAGTTTTTGTTTACGCGCTGTGTCGGTAGTTGAATTGGAAATGAAATTAAACTGATTTCCATTCTCGATTGAAACAGCTCTCGAGGATAATGGACCGCGTATATTCAAAGAAGGTAAAATATTCCATTTCGGTCTTTACGTAGCAGACGTTTTAGAGAAAATATATATTGCGATTTCAGCTACGAGATCGGTCGACCATAGGAGCATCTTTGCGCTCTGGATTACGCTCAGCCTGGCGGCGATCATCTTGGGTATAACGACGATATTCATCGTTCGTATGATGCGTCGGAAAGAGCGAATGGAGTCTCTTTACGGAGTGGCCAGGTTAGACTTCCGACACTCGAGCGACATAAAGTCGGTCATATCGAAGAACGATGGATCGACGCTGACATCGGACAGACGATTGGCTCTGATAATCGACGAGGCGAACGCGGCCAGGTTGTCCAGGTAGAAGAAAAAATTTTCGCTCTGTAATTTCATTTGCTGTTCCGCGATGCGTATGAAAGACCCGGAATGATCGTAGATCTTGTTCGAGCCACCATTACGACGTTCCACAATTGTCACTGCCGTCGACGACGAGGGCTTCGCCGAGTTCCTCGGTAACTCAATCATCCTGCAGAAACTCGCAACGAGGTCGAGCAATGTCCGATAACGAAGAGGGTCGATCTTCTCGTAAGAAAACTTTGCGGAAACTCGCGAGCATATTTCTCCTTGGACGTATAGCGAAAGGGAAAATTTTCAGGTTCGACGTACAACGTGAATCCGGAGAGCACGAACGAGGACGAGGACGAGCAGGAGGAGGAGGACAAGTTGGACAAAGAGGGAAGAAACGGGAGCGAGGACGATCGGGGAAGCGGTCTAGTGGCGAAGGCTTCGGTGGACGAGCAGGGCGCTCTATTGGTGGTACCCGAGGTAGGCGTATCGATGTCGGTACCCGAGGGTGCGATAACCCGTAATCAGCGGCAGAACATGCACCTAGTCGTGCTAGGCGAGGACTGTCTTAGACCGAGTCTACCGTCCAGTATGACTATTCTGTCAGCCGTCGTAGCTTGCGGTCCTCCCGCTATCGATCTCGTCAAGCCGGTCATCCTTCAATTCGAGCACTGCGCCGAACTCAGAACCGGCAACTGGGAACTCAGTCTATGGTCCACGGACATTGATTTGGAGACCCGTTCCACTGGCTCTACCAATTCCTCGACCAACTCGAATCTGTCTCTAATGTCGACCAAGTGGAGGAGGGTTCTGACGCTGGGTGGCGATCCCGCGAATCTGCCGGGTCAACCTTTCGCTCAGTTGGATCACTCCGGTGTCTTTTTAGTCACGGAATCGCCCTGCGCGTACGCCGTGGCTGGGGAGAACTCGATAGTAGCTCCCGGCTTGGCTGTCAAACGTATCTGCATCGCGCTCTTCGTCTCTCACGATCGGGACCACGTAAGGTGTCATGTTCTCGAGGACACAAAGGCATCGCTCAAACTCGTTAGCGAACGGGTAAGTTGGAAGACTTTCTAAACGGCGACCAAGTACCAACAGGGATATGTTTCAGGAACGGAGGGCCGGGGGATACAGCATCGATCACGCTAGTCTAGGTTTTCGAGCGAGCGGATCTCCGCTTCGTATAGAACTCGAAGACCGAGAGAGCGGTTTCTCCGAACGTCAGGAGGTTTCGTACCGCCGGGTCTGGGCGTCTGCGAAAACGAGCATCCGCCGTTCGTTCAGGCTTGAAAAAATAGTAGGAGAGGTTAGACTCGGTTTCGAGCTACGAGCTTTTCAACGCGGTAGCGAGGACCAAGGAGTGCTACTGAGGATCGATCTGGACTTGAAGAGAAATAATTTTCTCGGGAAACGAGGTAGCGGTAAATCGGAAACTTCGGTTATTATACGTGGAAAGAGTACCGCGAGATCCACGGAATCCGTTATACCGAGACCGTTCAGGTAATTTTGTTTATTTCAATTTATTCTAATTCGAAACTTTCTTTGACCATCTATTCACATCTATTCATGGAAACTTCGATCAGATTCTCGAAAACGCTGAGGAAGCAACTTTGCCAGTGTCTAGACCCACCGAGCGCGCGGGGCAATGACTGGCGAATGCTAGCTCAAAGATTACAAGTCGATCGGTGAGTAAGGAAAATCAGCTCGGTCGTGAAATCCTCTCGGTCGATCAATGCCGCGTTTATTTCCAGATACGTGGATTACTTTGCGACGAAGCCGAGTCCAACGGAGCACATTTTGGACCTTTGGGAAGCGAGACATCGCGAAGCGAGCGCTCTCGCGGACCTACTCAATCACTTAAGACTGATGGGCCGGGTGGACGCCGCCACTGTACTCGAGAGTCGATTAGGCCCCTGGATATAGGCGTTATCTCGCGGACGAACTGCCAGAATATACTGCCATTAAATAAAATATTTTATGTACATAAATTACGATAATGTGGTACATCGGTGTAGAACTATATGTTGTATAGACTATGATCGTTCTTGTACATAAAGCTCGTTTACAGCAAAAACTGTGTACTCTTCCTTTGACCAATTCCAGCTGGGTACAAAGCCTAGTGGCGGTCGAGTTTATCGACTCATCGATATTCATGAAATGTCTCGAATCGATTCGTCCGTCTGGTATTGCCACAGCGCGCTCCGGGCAACTCGGTTCGCAAGTTCTCCGAGTACATTACTGGAAAGTTACGGATGGCATTCACGAGCGGCGTATGCGTATTTGCACCTGAATGCCATGTCCAAAGGTAGCGGTAGATCGTCGACGAGGCGCGAGATGCGGGAGCATTTAGATGGCATTTAGGTATACCATTTCGACATATCGTATCGCGTACGCAGGCATTCGAGGAAGTTCCCTATCGTATACCGGACCAAGGACGTCCAAAACAATGGGCGTGCATTATACGTTCCTCGGTGACGAGCCGAGGAGGGCTCGAGGAGGCTATAGGTATGCTCGTCGACGATCCAACAACGCCTGGGATGCTCCTCCGCATTGCCGACAACCCTCCTTCTCCTCCTCCACCTCCTCCTCTCGCTCACCCGTCATTACGATCCATCTCGCTCGGAGTAATCTCTCACCTGTATGGTACATCCCTTTTCTTTCGTACCGCGACCATCAACGGCCGTTTCACTCTACCGCCCTTCTCGCAACCTATTTATCACCTTGCACTTTCACATCCCCTTTTTCCCATCTTTTTCTTCCCCTATACCTCGTCTTCTATCACGACTCTCCTTCGTTTATCGCCGACCCGATCCATTTATCCTCCTCGTCGGCTATCTCCGCAAAACTCGGAATCTTCCTCGGCCCGAAGAACCGATTTAATCACGGTAGGTCGTCGCGATGGTAATTCCGGGGAACAATGGTCCGCCCGTCGACCTCAACCTGCGTCAACGAATACCTCTTAATGCCGCGAATTCTAACGCTCGGGTATCGTACAACGAGCGGGGTGATTAGTAATCAATTGCGAAACGGATTGGAAATTGTACCTTGTAATCTTAATAAAAATTAACCATAAATCTTGTGAATTTTCCACAATTACTTGAGACACATTTTTAAAATCAAACAAAAGATGAAGTAGAGTTTCGGAAACAGTTTGGGAAATATCGTTATAAATTAATAAATTGTCGTAACAAATTAAAAATACAATGTTCTTCCACACGAGAGTATATCGTAATAAAATGTTGTTCACGTTAAACGACGAGTGTCGCTTGAACGGGTTAGCCGTAATCCACGACATGCCCCGTATGAATCGCCATGACCCCGCGAGGTCGTATTAATTTCCCCAGCTAATCGCGATCGGGATCTACAGGCAATTACGAGAAGGTTTCGGTGACCGATATCGAATCAAGCTCCTGGTGCTTCCGTTAACGCGCTCCGCGGGTCGAGTCACGCACACGAGGGTCCTCGAACCCTTCTCCCTCTCGCGCTACACACGACTGAAGAGGACATCTGGATTATATGGCTTTCGGTCGAATATCAAACGCTAATATGTCTATATATATAGTCTCTTGACGCAGAGGTACGGGCAGAATTTTGAAAAACGGTTTCAGAGGGGGTAAGCACTTCGTAGACTGTTTCGAGCGATACATTATACGGTAGCGCGGCGTTTTGCGTATCACAAACAGCTTTATCACGTCCCCCACCAATTCACCTGCCAGCTCGCTCTCGTTCTCCCCCGGCTAGCATGCCGCGTTATGAGAAAGTTAACGCCAAACAAAAAGCACCGACGGCGTAAATGCCAGAGTCGTGACACCCAGTGGTAAGAGTTATTATTTTTTTTGCTCGCCATCCAACCAAATATTCTATCTTTTTCCAGCTATCTGGAGTTGACGAAAAAAATGAAACGAGTAGAAGAAAAAATACTTAAACGCGTAAACTGTGCATAGTTTCGAAATAATTTCTCACCGCGAAATGTCGCATCGCTCGTAGTTGAAAAAAGAGCTTTGAATTTTGAATAAAGGGCTGCAGCGGTCTTGGAAAAAGAATCTCTCACCTCTTTAATAAACGATGCAGATGCGAGTACTTGACGAATTACGTCTCGCATTGGAAGAGAAACGTGAAGTTTCGCGAGGAAAAAGGGTAACAAAAAACAAAATGACAATGTTGGACAAAAGTAATTACAAGTACATAGAAGTATATGTATATGATGAATTCGAAAAGAGAATAAAATTAATTATCTCTTATTGTATTCGACTGTATAAAAATTCACGTTAATCGACAAATACAAGGCGAATTAATCGGGTGGAGGTGGAAAAATATTCTCTCTTGACAGGCCGCCAAATGTATCGGTGGATTTGGCCCACTCGCGGCCGGGGAAACGCAGACGAAAGCTCTTCGTGGCCGGCGCCTGCATGCGATTTGCATGGGAACGCCCGGCTTTAATCCGTTCGCGAGTGTACCTACGACGAGCGAGACACAGCTAGCTTGACACCCTGAATTATGCCCGGTGTGGGTACATTTGCATAACGTTCGCGCGAGTGCGCTTACTCGATAAATGACGATTCGCGGGAAAATTGGAGCTTCTGGTGCTCTCCCCTGTAACCCGCAGTGGGTGGTGTATCCGGTCCGATTTCCGTTTCGCCGCGCGTATTGCGAATTTAACCCACGGGGTTTAATTAACTAGGAGCTCTCGAGGAACGCCGAGAGTCAGTCGGGGCTGTGTTACTCCTTGCATGGCCTAACCACGCGTTCACCTCCCACGCGCGCATGCACGCTCTGTGTTCTCATCTCCGTTTTCATTGGCGCGAATGGCAAGTCGAACGTTTCCGTATCTTTAGCGCGACATTTCGAATACGAGCGGTGCCCCTAAATCTCTATCCCTCAGACCGCGAACGCCCTCGTATCGTTGTTCTCACGGCTGTAAATATAAACCTAGACGGTCCTCCCGTGACTGCACACCGCGTTACCGAACTCGGATTAAAATATATCTAATTACGTATAATTCGGGCTTCGGGTTTTATCCTTTACAGTGAGAGCGAAAAAAATACTCGAGCTTAAGAATAATAGCTCCGAAAAATGCTAATGTCGTTGAATATTTATTCGACCGCTGGTTCGGCCTGATAAATATTCAGCGCGTCCGGTCGGACTTACTAAATTTTTTACAAAAAAACAAAAAAACCGCGCTTACGGAAATCTCTAGCAGTTTGTAAATCTTGGGTGTGGGACGTCACTTAATCAGTCTATGTTGGGGAGTGTAACGAAAGTAACATAGCCAAACCACGATAGTGACGCGGCTATGCAAGAGGGGCGTTAGTCTGTTTGAATGTTTTTACATCGCGACTCGCTCAACGAGGTATTTCTTAGATATTGGAAATAGTATTTTTAACGAATCCTGTTATCGAAAATTTAATTTGTATGATTTCAACTCTGCATTCGCAGTGGCCCGTTGCCGCGATACACGACACACCCTGCAAGTTCGGGCGGATTCACGAATCCTTTCTCCTTTACAAGCGTGGGAGTGTCACGAGAGAAACGGAAATTTGTTCATACCGAATGGCGCGTTAACAAAGGGACTGCTGCGATATCGCGAACTCGTTCCTTTCGACTCATTCGAATATACACTAACTGAATTAATCGCGGTTGAGCATTCTGATCCTGACGTTGACACATGCGGAATAGAAGTTTCGTCGAGTCGTGTGCACGCGAGAGCTCGCGGGAGAACCGAGGGGGTGGGGATCGCGTAGAAGGACGGAATGTAACGGAAGAAAAAAAGGATTTTCAGCCGATTGCTCGGCAACGCGACGAGCATCGCGTTTCTTCGGATCCTGACAGTGAGGAACCGCCCACGGTGCCGTGGAGATTAGTTTTAGCTTCGCGCGATGGAATCGGCTCTTCCGCGCGGAAACCCAATGCGGAACGTGACAAGGAACCCCCGAGACAAGAGGCGAGCGCTCAAGAAACGAAATATCGCGAGAGAAGAGAGATATCGTCTTATTTAATTTCCGAGTTTACAAAACACCAGAGTTGTATCGGAGAGCGAAGGACAACCTCGACTACGGAGAGGGGGACCGAAGATGATCTCTACAAGGTGGCTCAGAATAATCGTACAAACTTCAAATAGTAATAGCAACAGTCGTTTTAATTTACGATTTATAGGTTTTTTAAATTCATCGTTAAATTTTATTTGATTTTCATTGCTGTTATAAGGTACAACAAATCTACTCCATTGATCAAAACTATTTAACCATCCTTCAAGCCACTTTGCCTAACTAATAAATAATTTGAACAAATTGTAAGCCAAAAACTAGAAAAAATGAAAAATCGTTTCTGTTCTGTATTTTACGGTAGTTCTATACCTTGAAAGTAACGTTGCAATTTCGAGACACCCTATATAAGCACGGGGAGAAATCGCCACCATAAATCGCCGGCTTTGTTACCGGTCCGTATCGATATCGGTCTCTCTCTCTCTCTCTCTCGCTCGTTGCATTTTGGCGGGTACGCGGTGGAAGAGTGTGGGACGCCGTTGCGTTTCCATAAGAGGAGGGAGGTTGTTTCGATAACACTCTTGTTACCGCGGGACCCGTCCTATAGGCGCGTCCGAAGATCGAGCGTCTCGATCTCACCGGCAGATAACGCCAGATACTGGTCTCTCTTCGTTCGTCGTCGTATGTCGCGACTTTCGTAAGTGGAGGTGGCGAGGGTGGGATGGGGGGGGGGGAGAGTTGCCGCTCGAACGACCGTTTTTACGACGACGGAGGGTGAACTATCGCCGCGTACTCACGTACGCGTATACAAGATAAAAATGTTTATGTAGCGCGTGCGCACTAAAATTTGTAACACGTCGCGAGGGCTTATTTATCGCTCTTGTACGCGAGGTACAACCCCTTGACCGTGTCTACGCCCGTCAAATTTTCGCGCCACGAGAGTTCGCCGAAAAAATATAAAGGGGTCGACTTCGGGGCGAATTGAAACGTTTCGCGACGTGCCGTCATTTTCCCGGAACTAGTTGGGCGAATTGCCGACCGTTTGGCGGACCGGCGTGTTTTCCGACACGGACGTCCAATGTAAATGCAAATACAGGTGCATTTAAATCGATCGATGCTAGCGTTGCACTGTGTGACGAGTAATCCTCGAACTAGACGATATTCGTTAAGCTCCTGTTTTTCCAATGCGACTAATTATTCACGAAATCTCCAAATTTTTATAGACCGATCCTCGCGTCTTTTCTCCGTTATTCCTCCGGGACGCGAAATACAACGCGGAGAGGTTTTTGAAAATTTTAGACGAAGCGCGTAACGCGCGCACGTGAGAGGATATCCCGACATCTCGATCGTGAAAATTCGAGCGAACCCGGATGAATAAGAGAGGCAGTTTCTCGGCGGAGAAGCAAAACGACGAGAGGTTTTTCCTAACCGATCGCGTCGCGGGGAGAAAAGGAAAACTGTTTGCCGCGTCCCCTATCGCGATTTTTTTCCTTCCGTCTTGTCTCTCGCACTCTCGCACCTCGGTGGCTCGCATTATACGAATCGTACAACACACGGACGGTTGAGGCGTCTGGCGACGACAGGATAAAGAGCCGCTCCTACACGTACTTACGCCACGTTCCCCCTTTTTCTTCGGCCGTGGAACGTCGAAGAACGAGGGAGGTTCCGCCACGCGATCGCGAACCGGTCTCTCTCACTCTCTGTCTCTCTCTCTCTCTCTCTCTCTCTCTCTCTCTCTCTCTCTCTCGCTCGCGTTATCGGGCGACTCGCACGGTACGATAAGGCACGATGCACGCACAGCGGCATAAATTGTTTTGAGAGTTCGTGAGTCGAACGCGAGAGGAGATTTCGAGTGTCGATCCCCCGTCACGTCGTCATCGTTATCTCGCTAACGCTGACGTACACGCGAGCTTCCAAAAAACTTGAGAGAAATTCGCGAAATTTTCTCCCAATAATACATATCGCCACTCTCGGAATGTAACGATTCTCAAGTATCGTTCGAGGTTTTTGACAAACGGCAAGCTCGACGGAAAATCGCCATGATTCACGTGGGAGCGATATTTTTATCGCGAGCGTTATTTGTCGCGGTCGAGCGCGAGAAACGAAATGCAACATATAAAAGACGTCGGTTTATGCGTACGAAAGACCTTACATAAAGGAGTTGGCCGTAAAGTCATTCCTCACGTTCTTCCGTTGCTAGTAAAACAAATATCTCCTTTCGTTTCCTGTCTTGGCGAACGTTCGAGCTCGAAAGAAAGGCGTAGGAAGTTCGATCCTTCGATCCCGTTGAGAGTAGTTACCGAGCGCGATAAGAATCTTTCGTGGACGAGTCGCGCACGTACACGTCGCGTCCGAAACTTTTCTTACCGTCGTAAAAAAACTATTATTGCGACAACGATATACTGTACATCTACATTTAAAGAGATTCAGAAGAATCTTGTGAAAAATGGAGTTTACGAAGTTGAATTTTCAAATTTTTCGCTTATCGATTTTCAAGGTCTTTGAAAATTTACTGAATCACAAAACGTAGTAGTCGTCGTCGTCGTCGTCGTCGTCGTCGTCGCCTTCGTAGTCGTCCTTCTCGATTTCCGCTTTCGATTAATCGCCCGACGAGTCTAGGCGGATTTAATCGGTTCCCTTGTGTCGCGGGAAATCGCGAGACCGTAACCTTTCTGATATATAGGAGAAACGGAGAGAGAGGTTGGGTATTGCAATCGTCGATACTCGCCGCACGCTAGACGGGTTACGTACGGCGAAATTGAATTTCGTATCAACGGAAGCGCGTTAGCGACTACCTAAGCGGACAGTGAAATCGGACGAAAATAAGTACGTACCTATAAAACGGAGAGGGGAATGGGAGAGAATTTTTAAAAAATAAACCGATCGAGAGGAAAAAGGAGTTTATACCTCTGACGAAGCCAGTCGGAAGGAAACGATAATTGTCCCTGAACAATTCTCCTCGAACGTCAAAATAACTATATATCATCTTTAACGATCGAGTTTCGCCGAGCTTTCGGAGTCGTCCGGTCGAGTCGAATCGCCCTCTCTCGCGTATATCGGCCACCGACGAGACTTACCTTCCGCGAGACACGTTAGTCCTTTGGGAAAGAATCACGGTTTAAGAGAAGCAGAAGAAAAAGGAGGGAAAAGTAGAAATAGTCGAATATACAGGTATAGACCGAGCAGAGCCAAATGGCACATAGCGGACGAGCCAGTCGGAGAATTGAATTCCGTATCGGTGAATGCGCAGGCACGAAAGACGACTTTGGATTGGATGCTGGGAGGATGGAGAATAGGTAAGGGTTGACGGAATAGCTACGGGACCGGGAGAGGAGAGCGGTTCGTTAGCCGATGTAATTTCAAACTTGCTGACTGGCCCGTAAGTATGAATGGACCGTCCCCCCAGCTTCCTGTTATTACGTACCGGACTCACTCTGGTTTGCCTTCCGATACTCCGCCGCGGATTAAAACGTCTTCAATTTTTCTCTCGGGCACTTGCAACGAAATTCGTTATTTCCTTTCGACGATCTCTCTCAAAGTTCGTTTCTCGCTCGTGTTTACCTCGGTTATTGTTATTTCCATTTTTCCACCTCGATCGATTTCTATGTTCGTAAGCAATCAGCGATCCGTTATAATTCCACCGGTCAGTCGTAAAGTTCCATCCCGTAAGCTTGCATTAAGCTTAATCGCGGGACCAGGAACGAGATTAGGGTGGACCTTTGCCAGGAGAGCGGGTCCTATCTCACTCTCTCGCTCTCGCTCCCTCGCATCCTCCCCTTCACTCCCCCTACCCCTACCCCTCGCGCACTCTCGATCGACGTCCCCGGGATCCTGGATTTTCGGCTATCCTGGATCACGGCAGCTCGCGATGGCTCCCGCATTCGGAATGCTCGGTCATACACATATACGAGTGCGATAAATAAACAAAAGGGATCCCGAGTCACATAGGAGTTATCATCGATTTATACAAGAGAAAGGAGAGAAAAAAAGATATACATCAAGATAAAATTCCGTGAATCACGTGGCCGAGTGTATTGTTTCCCTGGCGCGAATCGCGAAGGGTGCGAGAGAACGTGAAGACGAAAAACATACAAGTTGGCGTGCCATGGCGCGTTAGAAGCCGTCGTTATTCATAATTAGGAGTCGAATTGGCGAAGCTTTTACGCAAGCGTAGGCGAGGGGGAGGCTCTTTTTTTAAAACTCGCGGATTCGTGACGTTCGGCTGTTAGTCGGAGTGGGTAAGTTTTCGGGTTGGAAGCCGGGCGCGAGCAGGCACGGTATTACCGCTCGAATCCGCTTGTTCCAGTGCGTGCGCCGCTGTCGAACAACGGAGTGAAGAAAAAAATTCACCCTGCGGCAAGTGCCTTTTTCTTCCCTATTGGCATCGCCAAGTTCTTACAGGGTGTGCCAACATTAAGTACCCCATCTATTTGGAGTAGCAGTGAAATTTCGAATTTTTCTACTTTTAGTTCGTTGGTCGATCGAAAGTAATTTTTAGCTTCGTGAGTGTGTACATGAATAAAATCCATGAATACTATTCGACCGAATTTATTACCGAGAATTTTGTTGTCTTTCCGACGACTGGAGAAGCTACGGCAATTCCGAGACACCCAGTACATATACTTCACTGGTCGAAATTGTTTCTTCGCGACTGCTGTTAGTTTCGACGTTGTTAATTGCGAACGGATCGATATTTCTAACGTTCCACTTCTTTCTCTTCCTCTCGTCGGCTATTGTTTCTTGCGGCTTTATCGAAAATCGATCTAATAACAGCGTGAGAGTTGAATTGTGGCTCCATCGCGTGTCACGGACAATCGCGGATATAACCCGCCGATGAATCGGCTCGCCGACGCTGCTAAATACACAGATTTTCTTTAATTACGATGTATATGTACGTCGTTAGCGACGAGTCGACCGCACTTCGCTTTCCATTCTCCTCCGTTGATGAATAAACTTCTCCTCTCTCTAGTTTAGCGATTCTTTTTGCGCTATTTTCGTATTTATTATTCCGCGTCCCATGAACGAACGAGCGTACGGAGCACGCCCAGCCATTTGCGGAAAAGGGAAACGGAGGAGGATATCGCGAGAGAGAAAAAGAGAGGACTGGGATGGAAAAATCGCTTTATGCGCGAAAGAAAATCGAGGGACAAATAGTGAGAATAATGTCCCGGTAAATAAAGAAAAGAATGAAAACCGCGGTATATCTTCTTTCGGTGGAGAAGCGTTAAATGAGGGGACGCAATATTCACGAGGAGTAATTTACCACGGGCTTTACGTACCAGGAGGTACAGAACAATTGGAAATTATTCGGGAAATGTCGGCTCCTAGAGAGAATAATTTTCCTACGTTATAATCGCTATATTATCGAAAAAATCGCGACTCGTTATACGAGAAAGTTTCCACGCCCGCGTAACATTTTGACGAGGGTCAACGGCGCTCCGCTGTGGTGCAGGAACAATGAGCCGATTTTGAAAAGGCGCGGTTTCGTTGTGCGTCAACGACGACGCCGCCCGGATGAGGAGGTCCGCGCGCGCGTCCGACACAAAAGCTCGGGAACGTGTGGCCGAGCGCACCCGCGAAGATGAATATTATTCCGGTGCGCCGGCGTAAATCCTGCCGGAGCAAGGCGAATATTTATTACGGCGGCGTTTAAAGCGCCCCGGCTAAAGGAAAAACAATGGCCGGGACGCGAATCTCGCGACATGACCGATCGCGCTCGACCCGTCCAATAATTAAAAATCCGCTCGATGTATCGAGAAGAAACATCAGCGCAAATGCGAAAAATTACGACTCGTTGGGAAATTTCATTAGCCGATATTGAGGGGCGTAACGAGATTTCCTTTATCGCGCGCTCTCTGTATAAATCACAATGAGAAA
>NCVS01000282.1:20167-86118 GCA_003055095.1 Goniozus legneri
CGCGATAATAACATCAAGTACCTTTGCGGTCTACGAGGAAACAAAAGTGTTGCGACCTTTTCTTATACGCGAGCGTTGCCGCGGCTCTCCTCTTCTCCTCCGATTTCGCTATGTTATACTCAGTGTAATACGGGAGCGCGTCTCTTTCCGCTCTTTTACCCCCTTGTTTTAAAATATTTCGGCTTTATGAGAACCCGCAGGGGTGCATAAATTATACGGGAATTTTCGTACGACAAAGATGCAAAGAAGCAAAAGCGTCCGGGAATATAATGCTCCCGCTGGTTCACCGGTACCGCGCGCGTCGTGGAAAACACACCCGGTAAAGCACACAAATTACGGCCGGGTGCCTCGCGGTAGTAGGGCGAAGCCGTGAAAGAGAGACGGAGAGAGCGAGCCGAACGAACGAAAAAAAGAATAGGAGGGCTCGGAGCTGCGCGCGAGCTTTTTTCCCCATTATCGATCAGGCCCGTTGATTGAATAAGAAATTAACGAGACGAAATTAGATGACACGGCTCGACGGCTGGTGTTTCCAAGAATTTCGTCTCTAATTTTCCTTTTATTTGTATTTTTCCTTTCTTTTCGTCTGGCTCCGGGTTTATTCGCGAACCGAAAGAAAAAGCCACGACGATGGAACGTATTTATCTTTGTTTTGGGTGAATCGAGTGTGGATAGTCGAATACCTATAACCTGCGTACACCTGGGACGCCGATCGACTTATTTCCGACAAATCGGCACGAATAGCTCCGGGCGTTTCAATTGATCGAACGAAACATTCGCCCTCCCGCGCTCGAGCCTCCCCTGGGAGTACCCAAGTCCCCCGTCCCAAGTCCCGGTTTTACGTTTCCATTTTCAGTTGCGTGAAAAAGTCGCTCCAATCGGCACCCCACTTTCTTTCGCTTCCTCGCTTTTTAGCGCTCTTTCTCTCCCAGGGAGCATTCTCTGTCGTTGCCCGAGGGTATTAAACTGCATACAGGTGTAATCACTCGCGAACGTTGCCTTTCGGCCAGTAGAACTTGCCTAACGTTTCGCCCTAGATGGATATTTTTTTTTCTTCGCTACACGGCACTTGGATCGATTGGTGGCTCGTTCGAGAGAACAAATTTTGTTAAAATTATCGAGATATTCGCAATATTTTAACGTACCCGAGTCTCCCACGCAGAGAACCGACTTTAATAGCTGAAAACTGAAAATTCACTTTGTCGCATTACATTAACCGTCATAAAAAAATGATTTACTCGAACCACGACATTTAATTCAGTCGCGATGTTTTTAATGTTCAACATTTTCGGATTATATCCATCTTTTCTCATAATGAAATTCATGGACTATGAAAAATTCAATTCCGTAGCAGTTATAGAGGTACGATGGATAGCGAAATTTTTTTCAATTTTCAGGAGCTCAGGTGTGTCGAAGTTTAATTTTCACAGTGAAGCGAGCGCGAGCGCGACAACGGCGAGATATATAGAGTGCAAAGTAAATCGGGGTTGCGGGGTGAGGAATTCCGAGGGACGACGATGGGGGAGCCAAGATGCACCGTGAGAGTTGGTTAGGAGCGCGAAGCTTGTTATCGCTCACCCATCCGACATGCCTAAATCATTTCTGTGTTCGACCGATCGAATTCGAGAAGTTTTATAACGCCTTGAGATTAGATTGAATTCCTTCTGGCGCTTTTTAGCGGCGCCGTCTGATCGAAACAGCAGAAAGAGCCATTACGCGATAGCAGACTGATCTCGCGTTGGATTTTAATATTCATCCGCGTCGTAATCTCGCCTCGATCCCTATCTTCTAAATTTGACAGGACATTTCTCGTAGCTCCGATTGCTCGTCGCGCGCCACCCACGGTGGCGAACTAGTTACATCGAGGTTCTAGTTTAGCCCGGTTACACGCACGACGAGCCTGCTCCGTGTCCGGAATTGATGGAGGTCGAAAAAACCAGATCGTTCCAAAAAAATCCAATTAATTTCTTTCTCTTGAAATTTTCAACGGCCGAGAATAGTTCGCGCCTAGCCGTTTATCTAGATCACGAAATTCGGGATGTGACAGCGGTATAATTCCTCTGACAATGACCGATCTCGAATCTTGCAAGGGGATCATCGACTTTTCGCTTCTTTTATTTTCGAGCGAGATGAGGAGTCGAAGAAGAAAAAAAAAAGCAACTACGATAAATCAAAATTTTTTTCGTGTATCTCGCAGCTTCTATCGCGGTTGTAAATCGAAAATCAGTTTCGGAGGGGATGTTTCGGCGTCGCGACGTCAATCGTGGCCCCTGTCGGAAAGCTCGCTTTAATATCTGGCAGTCTAGTTCTTATGCATGCCGCGTGGCGCGATGCCGGTGGTACCTCGAGCTCATTCGACGGAATGGCAACCGTTCGTAACACTTCACGGCGTCTGTGCGGATCGTTTCGAATCGTCCGTTCTACCTCGTGCGCCAATACCGCCGTCATCCGACCTACCAATCGTAGTAACTTTAAATCTCCCTCCTAAGAGAAAGAGAGAGAATAATAATAGAAATCCGCGTGCTCGCGAGAGACTATCTCGCCGGAAATTGAAATTCAGTGGCAAATTCTGAGAAAATATACGGCCCGATCTTTTAATGAAACTTCCAACTACCGTTCGATATTGAATTATTTTGACTTCGATAATGTGAGGAATTTCCTTGGCCGCAGCCGCGCACGTATAACTCGTAACGTCCGATGCGCGTCGAGACACTGTCAAAAAGAAAAATCAATGGGGGGAGAAATTTTTTCCTCCCGGATAGTATATTCACGTGACGTTTAATAAAAAGTAGTACGATCTTGGTCCCGCTGAATAATGCAAAAAATCTCGCATCCACTGTCGCCGGATAAAGTTTACGCGCTCGAGTAAGGAAAATGGAGTAAACTCGCCGACTATTGGCAGTCTAAGAGCAGGTGTTCCAAATGATTTCTCCTGGGACACGAGGTGTTCCTACGAATGTGATTTCTTTTATTTTGTAATATCAAGCGATGTACTTTGTACGAAAAAATAATAATAGAAATTAAAAATTTGTAGGTAAAATGCGAAATTTCCTAATAAAATGAGTCAATTGAATGTCAATAAAATTATTTATCCAAATAAAATTCGATGCTCTTGAATTCCTAATTTTTCGTACAGAATTCTTACTCTTACGAGATGTAGAATTCTCCGCTGGGGGGAATGCAGTCTGTTATCCCGGGAATAATGGACGATGGCGCGTCATGCAAACTCGGTTATCGGCGTAATATCAGCGATTTGAATATCGCGAGCAGCGGGGCGTGGGCCGAGTCGCGCAATGACATTAATACAGCCGGCGTCGGCCGGAGCGCGAGCAACGATGTCATTTTGGCTCGGATAGGACGGCGATCCTCGCCGCGAGAGAGAACAAACGTAGGTGGAAAACACGAGAGAGCCGTGGGGACGTCGGTGTGTCCGAACGCGAGCACCGTCATAAATTCACAGCGTGCGACCTTCGGGGAACGTGTCTTCATAAAGTTTTAGATCGAAGATTGCCTGCGATTCGCGTTACGGAACGTAACGCGCCGAAGGGAGGGAGGTAAAAATGAAGATGAGGAATAACAAAATATAAAAGAGAGGCAATTAGACACCGTGTTGGATACAAGATACCGTCGAGTTTGCGATATTCGCGATATCGCTCTATCTACAAATAACCGCGCGTATACTCACGACGAATTTTAACGATTTCGTTATGTTGTCATACGTAGAGTAGAATAATCACCTTGTATTTTCAATGGAATGTAAATTAAAAACGATGGGAGGCGAGAAACGCGAGGTAATACATTTTGCTGGTCGCGTTGCGTTCTCTCGGTCCATAAACCAAGATAAATACACAAGCTCGATGATTCTAACGAAAGTTGCCTTTGTAGATCGAATTCGGGTAAATCCTCATTGCCGTAACTCGTCACGATCCACGATCAGGAGAGAATTGATCGCTGGAAACAATTTGACTAGTCAAATTTACTCGTTCGCGACCCGTTAATCCCTCGTCCCTTTTTTCCCTGTCCCTCCGGCTCCTTCGCTTTTTCCTCCTGATAGCCGTCGATTAATCTCTATTTGTAGCCATCCATTCGTGCCACTCGCACTCCCACCCCCCCTAATCCGAACTCGCGTGCACCGCGCAAGTTCTTCTCGAAAACAGAATCGTGAATACATAACCACGAATATACGATTTCCCCATTAATCTCTCGAGGGATTTTCTCTCGACCGAGAAAAACCAAACGTTCTGGTTTTCTACTCGATCGTTCGCGCGAGTTCGCTCGCCTAATTCCGGCTCGTTAATTATCGCGTCGGCCGGACACGGCACGCGTCGCCCAAGATCGACCCGGTCGCGTTCTTTCGAATTAATCATCATCGTTCCTTGTTGCACACACGCTGCGGCAATTCCCCGGCCGTAAGAAGAGTTTTTATCGCGCTGCTCAATTTACGAGCGACCTTGCGTCGCGCTAAATTATCGGCCCGCTGTGCGCGGTGGCGCTGTAATTATTTTCTCTTTATTTTTCGTTCCCTCCTCCTTGCGCGGAGCGCATACGTATACGCGACGAGGTACTGGAACCGACGATCTCGCTATCCGGTTTCGCGCGATACGGATCTCCGCGAGCTTTCACGTTGCGAAGCGACGATCGTAAAAAGCGCGCGCAAGGTGGCTCCCTCTTGTGGCGAATCTGACGGAGAGAGAGAGAGAGAGAGAGAGAGAGAGAGCGTGTCGCGAGCTCATTGGCATAACGAATTAATGACCCGTCCGCGAGAGCGGGAATTTTTTTTTATCCAGCCGGACATTAATTGCGACATCCACTCGTAAATAACTCTCGGTACGATAAAATATTATAACGTTTCGCGGGAGCGTGCAAAAATTTGCCAGTTTCTTGCGGCTATTCGAGATTCGAAAATGTCGAGTTTCCCAGGAGCGCGCGCGTGACGTTGACGCTCTCGCGAGAAGCGTTAAGTAGCGCGAATTGATGTTCGCCGTGACTCCTATCGATTGTGGCTCCAGCTGCGAACGAGACGAGGAGGAACACGGTACAGGTAGAACGACCGATTGATAAATGCGTGGGTGCATAATGAACACCTGTCTGCTAGAGGTAATAACGACACTCGAAATCCCCGATTGCGAGTGACGCGCGGTACTCGAGCACAAAAAATCCTCCCCCAGCAGCGTGCGACGCTGTTGTTCAAAAGCTAGCCAGACTCTGTTTCGAAACAAAAGCTCCCATTCGTTCAGTGTGTAATACGGGGTCATTTTCCACTTGGGAAGCGAAATCGGTTCTGCGATATGAAAGATATACGGGAAGAGAAAAATACGCTGAAGACGAAGAGCGAAAAAAATTTTGACTGACGTGTTTTCAAAAAATGCGAGTTTTTATTGTAGCTATTACAAAAACGATTATCGATAATCTCTTCAAATTAGTATTTAGATTTAATTATCATTGCACAAAAGAGAAGGAGAGCGAGATGGACCGGACGGTAATTGACAGTTTGAAACCCTTGCAAAATGAATAACTATTCAAATTGAACAAGAATTCAGCGAAAGCGAAACTCGATCGATCAATTAATCGAGAAACGATTGGGTGCAGGTGTCAATCCGGCTACCTATGCGAAATCGATCATCCGTATTTCACCGCGTGGGATCGTCGCAGCGGTGGATCCTTCCCGAGAGTTGGGGCGATTTTCCGCGACGAGACGTATACGCGTCGCGGATATAGCGAGGGAAAATGTGGAATAAACGCCTTGTGCGGGCGACTGGTCCAACGGAGAAAAATTGTACGTCGGTTTCCATCCTCGGCACTGAAACGACTCCCAGAGCTCCCCATCTTAAAGGCGAAGCACCTGCCACGCCGGGGTTCATTTTATAACACCGCGGTATGGCGTGAGCGATAGGTCGCGTCCCCGATTACGATAAAAAATTCACAGTTCGTCGACGAACCATTCGAATTTCAAACAGACAATTGAAATTCAATTATTTTGGATATTCGATAACGAGTGCCGGAGATAGAATTTGGAAAACAAATTTCTGCGCTGGTAACAAAATTTTTATTTAATCGTATATGAGCGATAATAAAAATAACTTTTGATCGAAAGGAATTCAAGCCCTCTCGATATCCAGTCGCATAGAATATCGAATTGTTCAAATTGATTCATTAAACATGGATATTGCGTTGATTTCCATCTAGACTGATTGCCGCATTTCAAAAATGGCCCGAGAGACGAAAATTAAAGTTTTCGGAGGAAAGGTAGTCGCGGTTATCGATTTTTCGCGAAAAAACAGGACGAAAATATACGAGAGTGCAGTCGTTTTAGCGATACTAGGCGAAATTTCCCATACACTACTTATGTACGCGGTATATAACGCTAAGCTCGTTGGGTCTCGAGAGCTCATCTTCTTTTCGCTAACCCGGCGGGAATAGGAATCGCGGTAAAGTACGAAAGAAAAAGTGCGCGTCGCAACCGAATTCGGGTGCGCGCGGGAGCGAGACCTTCATATCGTCCTGATTACGCCATAAATCGAATCTCGGCCGAGCGCTCGGCCAGGGCTCGGATTAAATGAAATTCCTATGCCATCTCGTATATCTTTTCGCAGTTTACCAGCGTCGACCGAATTACATTGCCCGGGATGCGGCCTGTTCTCTTGCCTTGTCTCGCTCACTATCTAACACCTCTTATTTACGCACATAAAAAGCTGTGACACTTCGAGTCAAAAAATTTGCACAAATTTGCTAGAAATCGTCGTTCACGTCGATAATCGAGGAATAATTGCGATGCAAATAGCATAAAGTGGAATTATTGACTAACCTTTGCTACGTATACAATTCTCCCGGGTGCATTGCTCCGATCAGTGGTCGACCAAGCTCCTGTTGATATTCTTGGAGCTGATTGTTCGTTAATTCTGCACTGAGACATTCACGACAAGAAACCATACAAAACTCGGCCCGATGCCAACATTTCCGACTCGATAAACTCACGTCAAAACAAATTAGAATACACGACACGTCCTTTTTTTTGAAATCATAATGGCGGAACTGCGCAGCATGCATGCGTAGTGACTAAAATTGGGATCTACTACGCCGCTATCGATAGGATGTTTATTAGCGCCATCCATGAGGACTGTCGGCACTAGGTGATCATAATTAGTAATGATGGTAATGTAGAACGCGAATAAGAATACTACCCCAATAGCCAGTTGTCAGCAGATTGACGTCAATCTATCGACGCAGTTTGTTGTTAATCTGCACCGCAGATTGGTGTCAGATTGGCTCCAAAATATGCAATGCCGAAATTGTTGTCGATCTGCAGCGATTTTCAGACCTTTTTACCGACATCTAACGATACAAATATTTTAACGCCAATTAGTATCTAACTTTGATACTAAAAGTTGACACCAATCTGAAGGCAGATTGCCTACAACTTTTTCAGCCAATCTGACGTCAGTAGTTTGATGTCAATGTGACAGCAAAGTCTGAAAAATCATGTTTTGCAGTCTACTTGACTGCAGTGTGACAGCATTCTCTGCGTAGCAGATTTTGCATTGCAGGCATGGTTATTGGGCAATTAATACTATTAATATTACGGTGATTAATATATCATAATATAATTTATTTATCATAATACGATTATTATTATCATGTACTGTAATTTAATATTTATTTCCTAAAAAATGAAAAATTTATGCGCGAGAATTGTATAACTGGAAAAGATAAGAGAACATTTTTCGTTTCGAAACGGCCTTTCGCATGAGGAATCGAAACTCATATTGATGAAATTTACGAACTCGTGGATCGATTACACATTTTTTCGATTTAGTTGGTAATTACTTCGAAACGATTAAAAACAAGTAAATTCAACGTCATACACGTGGTAATTAAGATCGGAGTCTCATTTCCCACAAAACTCGCCAGCGATGACGGCGCGGTCGAAAGTTGCCGGCTAAAACTGCGAAGCTCAACGAGTTCTCAAACGGAACTACACTCGTACACCCCCTCTCCCCGTTCTTACGTCGGTGCACCTATCCGGCTTTGGAAACTTTTTAACGAGCTTTCTTACTCGCTTCTTCCCCGAGAAACGGCGTCGGAGTTGTGTTTACTTTGTCGAAGAGGAAAGGAGAGAGAGAGAGAGAGAGAGAAAGAGGGTGAAAGAGATCAGAAGCGTTAATCCTTTGACCAAGGACACCGATACCCGCAGACGCACGGCTGTACGCCGGAAATCTTGCGGCTCCCTCTCACTTGTTTGTCTTTACGGTTCGGATGTACGTAGATGAGGGAGTAAGCGAGAGAGAGAGAGAGGCGAAAAAAATCACAACCGTCCATGAAATTAAATGCGCAACCGTGAAAAGTTTCTCTCTGGCATCTATCGAGGCAATGACTCTTGTTGGCGAAGTGCAAGAGAGAGAGAGAGAGAGAGAGAGAGAGAGAGAGAGAGAGAGAGAGAGAAAGAGGGTGAAAGAGATCAGAAGCGTTAATCCTTTGACGGTTCGAGAAGAGCTCCGACATTTGTCGCGCTAATGCTCACGAGCGCCACGCGTGCAAGAGTGACCCTTTGTTTGAGCCCCGTCAGGCGGGACACATTTTCCGAGGGTGCGAAACAATCGTTCGATGCAAGAGCAAAGAACCGTACAGGCGTCTCTCCCGTCTCTCCCGTGCATTACCGCACTCCCCCTGGTGTCGTCGCGGATTATTCTTCCTTCGCTCCTACATCAATGCTTTCCGCCGAGATTCCCTTGCTTTATATTTTAGCGGAGGGCTCTTAATTTGTCTTTTCGGTACATAACACGGTGCATAATTGATCGATGGCCAGACTCCATTAGCCGGACTCAGCCAACTCGATACGTACACGTACGGAAACTCGTCGAGCGCGTATAATCTCCGACTCGTACAAACGCGTCGCTAAAGAGCGAGTCGGCATTAACGCTTCTCGATTTACGATGAGCTCGGTGATTAAGCCGATCGGAATCGAGAATGCGCGGCTGCGCTAAATGTCGACTCGCGTAGCGCACGCACAAGGATACGCGCGCGAGTACGACATTCTCGTAAATTATAAAGGACAATCGAGCCGCGCGGGGTCACTCCCTATTGTTATAAGCCAAATTCGAACACAATGCGCGCGTACACGCCGAAATTCGCTCTCGTATTTCATCCTACTGCCAAACGATCCTCGCCCCGCTCGCCGACCTCGAAAAAACACTCCCGTCTTTTAAAGTCAACTGTATTCAAATTTCACGGAAGAGTTCTTTCCGGAACTCGTTGCTTCATCGTACTCTCGTCGTTTCGTTAGCGTAAAATTCATGAGATTCCAATGAAAAACACCGTTTTCCATTTTTATGCATAGTACACAACTTGGGATATGAACAGTTAGAAATTATATATATGAGAGCCAGTTTGAATCGCCTCGACCAATCAAATGATTTTTACTCAATGAATATCTCGTTATTCGAACGAGTCTGCCATCTTTCGAGACACCCTGTATAACTTCGACTGATATCTTCCGGAAGTAGTAGCGCCCACGCCTTGTATAGCTACATACTGCATTACGTTTGCACGAGTCGAGAGATCCTAGCTAAGTGGTCTCTCCTGGAATCGCATTGGTTTACCTTAACTCACCCCCTCCCCCTCTCTCGCCCCTCCCCCTCGACGGCACGCTTTGATCTCACGCCACCGATAAGTCGTAGGAAGGTTCTCCTTCCGAGTCGATTGCTCGAATAAACTTTCGGCGTAGTTTCGCAGTTTCCAATTCGAGGAAAACGATGGTTCTTTTCCGGCTGTACGCGCTTCGCTCCCGCGGGCGAAGATCGATCGGGGTCCGGCCGCGGGCTAAATTGCACCAGGTTTCAACGTACCTGTGCTTTTCTAGCAAATTTTTCCACTTCCCGAATTACCTTACGTAAATATTCGAAGGAACCGGAATTTTCACCCCTCCCGTTTCTCTATTTCTCTCTTTTACGTCTCGCGTGACGAAAAAGCTTTCGACTGTCGTGCTCTATTAAAATCCGTCAAAGTCCTTCCAAGCAATTAACGCCGAGGGGGTCGGCCAGTTCCATAAATCAGAGATCAATAAATTAGCGGGCGGTTAAAGCGCGGGGGTGAAGTTTATCGGCTCGGTGGGAATCTCGCGTACAGCCCCCCCGTCCGAGCGGAAGCTGGCTCCAATAAAACACTTTCCTCCGACGCTCTTGTACGTTTACGTCTGCGTTCGAGGCCGTCCCACCGCGCTCGCTTAATCTGCATTTTAAATGTCCGGTGGCTCGCGCGCACGCGCGCCCGCTGATAAGGTCTCACCCTTTTCGAAAGCTCTCCCTCTCCCTCCCTTTCTTTCCTTCGAGCCGCGGATGCACCGGACTCGAAGCCCCGGGTACCCACAGAGTACATTTCTCGCGCCGACCGAACAGATAAAATCCACTCCGGTGTATGTATTTTCATACGGCTCTCGCGTATCGTATTCGACCTCTGATATAAGATTATAGGAGCGCTTTATCGCGAGCGTTTATCGCATTTTTCTCCACCGACGATTTCCCATCGACTCGAGCATCGAGGGCCATTCCGCGATCCGCGCCCGCCGTATTATTACAGCCCCGGCGGTTCGCCCGACGTGACATAGTACGTACGTAGGAGCACCTGGATGGGTCAGCGCTCGGCTTCGGAAATGAGAGTCCGTCGTCCCATAAATCCCCGGGAGACTTAAAAAATGCCTCGATTTTGCGCTCTCGCGTGTGCCTCCGAGCGGTGCGAGAGTTACGACGTGCGATCGATGAACGCGTCAAACGACGGGGAAGACTGCGAACTGCGAGAAATTAGGGAGTGCCGTCTCTCTCTCTCTCTCTCTCTCTCTCTCTCTCTCTCTCTCTCTCGCAACGCGAGGGTAGCTCGTCTCAATGCGCTAGACGAGTCAAAGGAGCAATGCGCTTCCTGTCGTGGATCCTCGCGCACCCGAGCGTATCGCTTCGACGAAGACAATAGCGCGAGGAGGGTTAGTTACACCGAGGGCACGATCTAGCCAGCGGAAAAGAGTCACGACCGGACGCGAATAGGTATCCTTTGTATTCGATCGCCGATTTTAAAAGGACCGTGGAGAAAACAGGGGACGAGAGTGAAAATACTCGCGCTTTGTCCCTTTGACCCGAACATCGAGAGGAGAGAAACAAGGAATGATAAATGTAATTAATCTAATTGTCGCACGCGATTCTCGGAAGCCAACAGTTTGTTTCTTCCGCTTGCATAGCTCGAGAGTAGGTCACGAGTAACATCGCGTGCCTCCGTTCAACTCGTTTTTCATGTCCCTCCGTAGGGCAATTGTTGTAATTATTTTTACGAGTGTCTCGCGAAAAAGTAGAGACTCGACGTAAATCAGTACTGGTCTAAAAAGTCAAAGAAACGAGACTCGAGTCCCTAAAGCTCGAGTCTCTCATACCCGGACGATGTAGACAATGGCTTTTCGCAAACTGCTGCGCGAAAAAGAGGAGCCACCGGACGGCGGAAGGAAAGAACGGAGAGAAGGAACGAGCTTTTGTTCTTAAGAACGTCGTATAGTCTTTTCTAAAAAGCTCGAGACTTTTGAACAAAAAACTTGCTCCGCAGAGAACGATCTCCTCGTTTCCCGGTTATAATTACCAAAATGCGTTAACTGGATTATCTTGGAAAAAGAGGAAACGGTAAATACTGGAGGCATAACCCTCGAACCGGTGTCTATTCGTGTAACGAGAGACAGGGAGAGGAGAGAGAGAGAGAGAGAGAGAAAGAGGGGGTGAAAGAGAAGAAAGTTTTGCGCGACCGTGCTTCCAGCAACTGGGGCGTCAGATGGAGATACGCGCACGGAACTCGCTACCGGGGAGCTGTCTATCTGTCCGAGTCAGACAATGCGAGATCCGACGGCAGACGTGGCCGGACCGCGCCCCTTTCATGTAGCCCTGATTGATACCCTGACGCGCTCGCGCCACCCTCTGGTCCGTTCGCGGGAACGCGATGATAATGTCGTCCTCCTCGTGTGCCCTTGTATGGCCACATTATCCACGCCAGATTCGAGATATATATACCGGGTAATGGAGTTCGCGTTGCCGCCTGCGAAACTAACGAGCGTAAACTATAGTAGAGACGCGTTATCGAATCTCCTTCAAAATTTCGCCAAGTCAGAACTCGGAATTTTCCGAGATCACCAATCGTTACTCGGTCGAATGACATTCGAAACTTTATTGGTATTTTCTACATAACGCCGTATCTGTAGAGTTTTCCAACTTTGTCCGCGAATGAAATCATGTCCTTCGTTGAAAACACTTTTGATACTTGTTCGTTGTGAGTAAAAGTCAAAGCCAGATAGCCACGGATATCCACGCCGTTTTGGATCGCTATTAATACTTCTTTTGTGTATCTTTGCAAGTATTCTATTGAAAGTTCGTCTCGATATGGCACCTGAGTATTTCCATTCCCTGTTATGTAGATTTCAGGCAAAAGATAGTCATTGTTCAAGCGATGGAACAATTTTTTAAAACCATCGCCGGAAGCCTAATATTACGAAAGTGTGTAATTATACTAGCTGTTATTTACCAATACTTAGTAATTGAGTTCATATACACACAGGATATTTGAATACGTCCGGTTTGTAGTTTTTAACTACGAAGTCGCCAGAACTTTCGAAATCCTCAATCAAATTAATATACTGAAGCGACGATACAGTGCCAGAAGCGAAGAAATTGATTCCAATAAAATCGGCGGATTTTTTCATCCGCGTGATTTCCTCGACTGTGAGTTCCGGTACTGTGGATATAGGATATCCTTGAAACATATTTGTGTATATTTTCAGCCGTTTCATTAAATCTGGATAATCGCCAGTTTCGCTGAACAGCGGATGGATGAGCCAATCGTTGTACCACATATGCGCTCTCTCCGCGGCGAGTATATCTTCGGGATTGGTTTCATTTTCGGGTTCGAAATGAGTTAATTGATAACTAATCCCAACTTTACCTGTTGCGTCGGAATAAACGATAAAAACATTAGTCGCGACGATGCAAAGTCAGTCGTATTCCAATATAAATATTCATATAGGTACCTTGCTGTTTAATCTGAAATTCACGTTGATACATTTCGTATACATTTAAATGCGCCAGTAGCATATTGTGCCCGCAAGTGTAATTCAACAACCCTGTTACTCCTTGTAATACGGAACAAGCGATATTAGGTTCATCGATAGTGATCCAATGTTTTACCTTTAAGAAAAACAATAAATTTCGCTGTCTTTCGGTATTATTTAGATGATTAATCTGAGACCTTGTGACCAAATCGTGAGAAAGCTATTCTAGCATACTGCGAAAACATTTCTATCGTTGAAGAATCGGTCCATCCACCGAACGTATCGTAACTCCACGGTGCATTAATATCGAAAAGTGTGATCATTGGTATCATATCATTTTGAATAATCAAATTAATGAACTGATCGTACATTTCCAAATTTTGCTCCGATATCGTTCCATCGAGTACAATCGACGACCAAATTAATGGAAATTTTATCACTTTTCCCTGCGCAATGAGTAAACACAATGAACGTATTCTACATATTGCCGAGCTTATGTTCATAAGCTCGGAAATGAGATCGTCAAACAGTTTTTGAGAGTCACCTTAGCAAATTTAGTGTATTGTAAATCATCCACATATTTGACGTATATATTTTCACGATAATAAGTTTCCGATTCCACATATAATTCAATGTCGGTGAATTTGGTCACTACGCCAAATAAAAATTCATCTGGAAACTTGTTTTGAGCTAATGTATTGGCTACTCTGATACTTTGTTGTGAGAATTTAAAAATTTTATCGGGTTTTAATTCACTGCGAACTTCTACAAGTATTACATATAAAATAACAGCCAACTTCAAAGAACTATTTAAACCAGAAGGAAACATCATGGTGCACAAATGCTATTGACACTACGAACGGTAGTAATTCAATGCGTGCAATGTCCACGTCTTCAACCGATGACTATCATTCTCCGGCGTTGCGATTATCGCAAACTGCAACGAGTAGCACAGTTTACGTTAATTTTTTAATTTTTCCATTTGCAATGAGCATGTTACGTCATATCTTCCCTTTTAACTTATCATTCTCGATTTCGTTATCGTAACTGTCGCAAATTGTTATATTCGGCGAATACTGTATAGCATCGGAAATGACTGTTACCTAGAGCAACACCGCAATTCACATTTGCAGAAGGCGTATTTCCGGTTCAACGGATCAAAAGTGATTTCTGCGGAACTGCGCGCGGTCGGTACCGAGTCCTCCATCTTTCTCAATCAACCGTGTTATTATTGTCATTAGCGAAAAATTACTTAAGGCGGTTGTCTCGCTTAAATTGAAATAGAAAAATTAATTTATTGCGCGTACACTAAATTATTGCAAACTTATAGAAAAAACTCACTATATTCTTAAAAACGCGAAATGATAATGTTTTATGTAATAAAACTGCTTACAAAATATTCGGTTTTACGATGAACTGGTTCACTAACACGATGTAATTTGAGCCACATCAACAAACATACACTACCTAGCTACATTCACATTCACGATCGTGGCAACTTCACACACGTCCCTACGCTCTCCGTGCGTCTCTATGTATTGTTCAATTGTACATTTTTTATCGGCTATATCTTTTAAAGTAGACGGTTGAATATTTTCATTTTCTGCCAATGTTTTTGTAATATCTTCGTCTATAAGTATACAAATCTTCATCCGTATCTAAGTTTCGGTGTGGAAGATATAGCAATCAATGTGACAATTTATTTACGAGATATAGAGAATGCGTATCGGTGTATCGTCTTTAATTGCATGTATCTCTGATTTGAAACGGTCAATCCTTTTTAAATTTCACAAGCAGTCTTATAATAGTATTCTAAAAGAATTGTCCAAGTTTCATGAATATGATAGTATTTGTGCTTTGGCGAGACAACTACCTTAAAACTATCACAGCAAACATAATTTAAATTGTTTTATTACACTTGAACAGCCAACTAAAATCAACAATCAATTTATGTAATCGCTTCATTCGCCGCATCTTATAATTTGTAGATCGACGCAACGTCGAAGCTCAGAGAACCAGAATTCCGTGGAACGACGATAGTGGCAAATCTAATAAGAAATCAAGTATCTCGCGTATTGGGAATCGTAACAGGATTCGAATCAGATCAAGCGCGATAGTAACGAAGCCGAGCAGCGTAGCTCCGCTGTTAGCGAGGGCCTATAGAGTATATCGCACACACGGAGCCGCACCACCCAACGTTGTACTCGACGCCCTCTCGATTAACGACCAAATTGGATCTCGATCGCGAATCGCCCTTGGGTACAGATGCATCGGCTAAATTCAGCGCCATTAATTTCGTCCCCAGGTCCTTCCTGATTACCAAGCGTTTCGCAGAATGCCATTGAGTTTTGCTGTCACATCGGAAATTCGTACCGAACAATCAGGAATATGCTGCCAATTTGTATTTGGTTCGAACAAAAAATTTTCTGCTTTCGATACGAATAACATAACTAACGCAATACTGTTTTTATATTGTTTACATTATTTATTTTGGCACATTGATATAGTGGCGCCATCTTTCAGTTTTAATCGGAACACGAACGGAGGACGTTGTTACTTTCGAGAAAGTTTGGTCGATAATTCCAGATGTTTCTGTTGTGGCGGTTTATCGTGTCGAAAATACCGATAAAATTGCAATAAGATTATTTTAGTTTTTGAAACATAATAGAGAATAAAAATACTCAAAATGCCGAAAAACGAAGAGCAATTTGATGGGATGCTCCTAGCCATGGCTCAACAGCACGAAGGAGGAGTACAAGACGTGAGTAATATTTAGCGGCATATTCTAACCTCTTAATATGGGACAGTTATATTTACATCAATTAATTTTCAAATTCACAGTTACTAGACACAATTTTCAGCTTCTTAGCGAGAAAAACTGATTTTTACACTGGTGGCGGTGAAAACGCTGCAGAAAAGGTAAACTACTTATTCTATTGAAAATATCACTTGTCAAAACAGGATTTGGCTAATTTCTGCAAATTTCAGCTCGTGAACACAGTATTCAAGAAACACCAAGCCACGGCTTTGTCTAAAGCCCAGGCTGATAAAGCAGAGCGTGCGGAGCAAGAAAGACGCAAGAAAGAGAGACTCGCTAAGAAAAAGCTAGAAGAAAGTAAAGAATCTCCCATAGATGATGATTCTAGAATAGTCGAATTAACGGATGAACAAGCGGATAAATTACAACAAGAGATAGATAACAAGGTAACAATTCACGCTTATAGTATAGGCTATGAAATGCTATTTTATATACAATCGAGCTATATGTTTTTGTAATCTTTCACATAGAAAAAAGGAGAAACAGTAGCTGCTACCGCAGGACCGAGTAGTAACTCTTCGGAAAGTCCCAAGAAAGTCGAAAGTATGGACGACGAGGAAGAAGATGAGAAAGAAAAGGGTAAACTGCAGCCTAACAATGGAAATGGAGCTGATTTGCCTAACTACAGATGGACTCAAACGCTTCAGGAAGTAGAGGTGAGTACCAATACGTATCGACAAATCGCAGAGAAATTGTATATACATTTCTGCTAACTTTGCATGAATTTTTATTGACGATCTAGAATTTTATTGACCACTTTTTCTTCCTTCTTCTGTAAGAAGATAAATTTTTGAAAGTTAATTTTTTTAAATTGGTGCTTGAAAATTTAGTGCTGCCATCTAAAAACATACTTGGTAAACTCCGCGATCGTAGTTGCCGACCGATAGTCGTATGAATTTCTACTTATAGTTCTCCAATATTATTTCGCTCGTGCGATAAGTCATTGAGGGAATGGGAAGGATAGGATTTCGAATAAAACACAACGTCTTATCGTGATTTGACAGTTTCTTGTTGAATCGACGAATAATTAATACGCAAGTAATATCACAGACGCGTAGAGCGGTCGGTACAACCGTCTTTTATTGCTCTTCCGTACATTGACCCTGGAATAACAACCTGGCCAAATCCAGGCATAATTTAGTCGTATAATTAAATGAAATTAAATTAAAATCCTTAACTATAACTCTAGGTTTGTTCTTTTCTGTTGACACACTCGAACATTTCACTTAGCAATAATTGGATTAGATTTATAATTTAAGTCGCATTCGTACATAATTTTGTGTAGATACTCGCGAGACATCGAGCGTGATTTACAATCTGTTTTCGTCGTAAACCGGTCGAGAACTCGGAAAGTCAACGTAAAAATACATTATTAAGAAATAGTAAATAATTTTACACTAAGAAAAAGAAATGAGCTGAATCAAGACAAACTTAACGTCATTTAAGCGAAAATGACGGAGTTTCTCCTATTTTGTTAGTAACCTGAATTAACGGCACGACTATTATAATGGAATAACGCGTTTTCACTCCATAACTAACAAATTCTACATTCGACTACCTCGAAACGTTTCTCCTTTTTTTTTCTTTTCCTTTCGGTTATTTCTTTCCCTCAGTGCAAATATTCGTCGTTAACCCTACTCCTTGAGGACGATTTCGGAGGATTCGTTAGCCGTTCGTATAAATATACAGAGTTCACGCGACGATCCTCTTGAAACCTTCATCGCGTCAGTACACACGCCCTTATACATTACACAAATGTAATTACTCGATTTGTCACGTACCGCACTCTCAACTTGGTGCAATACTGCCTTAATACTCTAATCTCTCTAGTCGAGAACGTCTTTGTCGATCCGCGAATTACGGAGACGCAGCTTACTCTTTTATAACGTATTACTATGATATACGAGTAACGTGAGTGACGATCGTGACTTATGACGCGCGAGCACGCTCTTGCGTAATATCAACGGGATTGTCGGTTCCTCGGCAGTTTTGTTGCCATCGTCTCTTCTACCCGCCAGCTTCGTTCCCGACTCGGGGATTTGCGCTACGCCCTGGCTTCAACGTTTACCCAATCGCTGCCTCGGCCGCTCTCAGGCTCGTCTCGCATCTAGTTGAACTTGTCGTTAGTTCTGCTCACTGGAACCCATAAGAAGAAACATCACGAACAATAAACCTCGCAATTCAAGAGAATCTCGGCGAAGCTGTTATTCAAAGATCGGATACTCACTTTCCATGTAGAGGACTCCGACGAGCAGACCAAGCATAAACAGAAAGCTCATCGTGCAGACAAGAACGGTCAGCTGATTCCTGGCGCACCAGGATTTCTTGCTGACGTTGTTCGGTCTTCCGAGTCCGTTTACGACGGTGAAGTGCGTGCTGCTCGCTACGGACGCCGTGTCCAGCTCTTTCGGGGACATCACCGTTGGCGGATGCATCGCCGCGAGCGTTGCCAGATTCGCGGCGGTCAAGAGCAAGGTACCCGACGCGGCGCTCTGTAAATGGAATAGAATTTCGATTGAAGGATTCCTCGAGAAAAATTGCATTATCACTCTCAACTTACGTGTGTACTGGCGGTCGAACCCTGGGACGACGTCGAACCCCTGGAGGGTGAATTCGGATGATGGTGATGACGAGCCCAGCTACTGCCATGCTCGCTGTCTCTCTCGCTGCGACCGACCAAGGACGGCCTTGGTATGTGCCAGGAAAGCGGGCTCACCACTCCCGTTGTCGCCAGCGTCGTCGTCGTTGCCTCGATCTGCAAGCCGAACGTAAATCGACACATGAAACTTTTCGATTGCACAAGCGATAATATACCCGGCGTCGATTGCACTTATACCTTATACCTCGCCCGCATGTTTTACACTTGCGACCCGCGCAAGACTCTCTCGCGAAACGCGTGTGTCGCCACGCGAAGCGAGAAGGAGAGGGAGAGAGACTATTACCATAACAGTCGCTCTACCTACGGTCAACCGTTTACGGCTTTAAACCCACTAATCTCTTTGCCGTGGAAATATAATATTATAATGGCAATATTCCCGCGATTTCTTTCTCCCTGAATTTCAGTTAGCCTTGGGCCTAGAAAGCGTACCAGCCGAGTGATTTTTAACATTGACCCTACCCGGCCGAGAGACCGAAATCATAATTCAAGATCCGTGGCAATTACCGAAACGACGCGCTCCGTGGGCACCGCTATTAGCGATTTCGCGTTACGTGTGTATACGCATGTCGCCAAAAATTTTCGTTACGTTACACGGCCCTTAGCTAATGGCACGGATATCGTAATCTCTCGAGTTTCGTAAGTTCAAGGTTGGGAAAAGGACGGACACGAAAGTACAATTAACAGCGTTTCTCTCTATCCTCCGTAGAATCAGTGAGCCTATAGAGTATCAATTTTCGTTCCGAGTTTTTACGACGAAACGAAGAAATTAACGCGAATAAACATCGCTCGTTCGAGTTCCCCCACCAGCTCTCTTCCTCGATGGAAGATTGACCAGAGTTTCGGTCTTTGCTTGGGTGCGGAGCACACCTCGATATTCCGGTTTTACGTTGCACAACGCGCTCTCGAATTCCACAGCTCTTCGCTCGCGAAATTCGCTCCGTGCTGAGGTTTCGCGCGCAAGTCGCAAAGTATGCCTTACGAGATTGTTTTTCAGCCCGGTTTTCACCGTTCGAGGATCTTTACAGTGTTTAAATTTATTCGCCGTCTCGTTTTTATTCCGCCAATTGAATGAGAAACGGACGAAAAAAAACAGTCCCTCGCTCGATCCCGTCGACTAATTCTACAATTCGCGGTGTCGATATTATCGATGGATCGAGATCGAATCGATTCGACTCGTGTTACGAGAGGCCTGTTTCCGCGAGAACCGCCCCGACTGGAAATTTTGATACAGTTTTGATCAAGTCTTGATCCAGTATCTGTATCACTTGATCAAGATAGAGTCAAGCATCTTGATCAAGGCTTTTTGCCATTTTGTTACGTTAAAGTCTTTATCAAGAAACAACGTAAAGACTTGATAGAGCTACCGGATCAAATCTTGAAATAAAAATGATGTCAAGACTTGATAAAGCTACAGGATCAAGTCTTGAAATAAAAATGATGTCAAGACTTGATAGAGCTACAGGATCAAGTCTGGAACGAGAAATTATGTCAAGACTTGATCAAGCTACTGGATCAAAAGGCGTGTAGTTTCTATACATAAAAAAATTATTTCTTCTTCGTTGCATCCTCTAGTTTGAGTAATCCATGCATACACATGCATACATTCATAATTATGCGACATATAAATTTTCCTATACTTATAAATCAACCTATTTCAGAAAATAAATTCTTGGGGGGACGTGGGAATCGAACCTGCGAACCTATAATTACGAACCTATTCACCCTAACGACAGACCTATATCGATTGCTTCGAGTAAAACTATAAACTTATCTATTATAAGGCTTGTTATACACTTTAATGTTTATATTTCTGTTTTCTTATTATGTATTCTTATTCTACGTTGGTATTGTTCTCAAAATCTCTGTAACGTTCTGTAGTGAGCATTTATATTTTCGAAGTTCTGCAGAACACGTTCTTATCTCGTTTTTAATTAACCAGTCTTTTTAACAACTGATAATAATGGACAGGAAATCTTTGAAGAAAGCAATGAGCCGTATGCGTATGCGAAAAATTCAATGTTTCTTTAATACAGCTGTACTAAAGATTCTTTAATCAATAGTTATACCACAGTTTCTGTATCACAGAAAAAATGTCTGAGCTTGATCAAGCCACGATCAAGTTTCTTTAATACAGCTGTATCACAGAAACTTGCTCAAGACTTTATCAATTTATTTGTGATGTTGCCATCATAAATATACTTGATCCATTCTTGATCAAGCGCTCATACAGTTTCTGTAATATTGTTTCTCTAGCATAGATTGATCAAGCATTGATCAATATTACAGCTGCTGGATCCAAATTTCCAGTCGGGGCGATACACAAACGCGTCGATTATGCCGGTTAATTGGCAATTTTCGCACGTAAATCAGGTAGAGAGTCTGTGGCCTACCTTCGCGGTCTCTCGGAAGGGCGCTGTCCAAGGATATTGTTGTTCGCGTTCGATCGAGTTTCGCGTCTCGCCTCTTTTTTTTTCTCGCTACATTTTTCCAACGCTACTTTTCAAGACAATGCGGTGTATTCGACGACCTTGGATAAATCGTACAACGCGATCGTGTATTACTCGGATGTTTGGCGCGAGCGCGTGCTCGAAAGCGTGCATTATAAAACGGAGCGTGTAAAGTTCAAACGATGCAATTTCGAAACAAACGTTAAACCCGAAAGGTCTCCCCGCGCGCCGTGAAAAACGGAATGGGAGCGCGAGCGGCTGGGCACGGAGAAGAGGAGCCTTTTATGCGGAATCCGATACACCGGTCAGCCTCGAGATTCGTGCGTATGCACCTGGTACCGCGCCTAACGCCCGACGATCGAAGGGAGGAATCGCGAACTTCGTTAGGTAGTGCAACATAATTTGAAATTTCCCAAAGAGTATCATTTTTATCGAATAAGAGGAAAAACTTGGTAAACTTTAGTGTCCTATGCGTTGCATACGATAGTTCATACATAAAACATATTATTTTGAAATTTCACATTTTGTACTACTATTTTGATAAAAATTTTACTCATGAGTAACGTTACGTCATGCGATACCTTTCCCAAAATTTCGTCATACACCGAGAGAGATATAGATTAGATCGTTTCGAGAATAAAGTAAATACTTTCTAAAATGGAGTAAATTTCGGTATTGCTTTTTTTCATAAAGTTATCGTGATTCTTATACTATTTACAATTCAATTTTATCCGTCGGCGTAGCAATCGAAATGTTTTAGTATAAAACGAATTAAAACCTAATTGATCAAACGAGTAATTTAAAATTATAATTCACCGAGAAGAAACGTTTGTATTAATCAACGGGCGTATAAAAAATTATTTCTCTGTAATTTATCAATTTGCTCAATGTTGAATTTCTCGTACGAGAGAATATCTTTATGGCTTTTATTTGGATCTACCGAGTCGCAAATGAAACACTTAAACGGAGAATAATCGATCGAAATTCAATTGAATTTAATCGAAGGCACGAGGGGAGAAACAAGCGCGAGAATTGGAGCGTCCTTGCGCACCTGTATGATTAATTCCGACATTGGGTGCGATACGTATGCATACGCGGCGATATCGCGAAAACGAACGGGATGTTTGCCGTTAATTACATCCCGGGATACGAAGGCGCTTTTTAATAAAGGGACATTGTCCTTCGTTTTTATCGGTCGCGGTTCGCATAAAGCCGCTATTGCAATTTAATAACGGCTGTGTAAACCGATCGGTGGAACTTTATCTATAGGCCGCGCTCGTCGATACGCGAACGTCGAACACGCGATTTAATGCCCGCGCTCCATAACTTTCGGCTTCAAGGGTATACGCACACGAAGGAGAGAGAACAACTGGGAACTATATTCCAGCTTGTTATTACGCTTATAATTGTAATTGGCCGACACCGCATCCGCTTTTGTCCCGAAGCGCGAACACAACCGCTCTGTCGCGAGAGCCGAGCTCGCGAATTTCAGCGATTTCTCGTCCTTTGTCCGTGCGAACGACGGAAAGCGAGTTTCCCTTTCGAGAAATGCCTCCGAACTCTTCCTATACGGGGGATTACGTAAAAGGGTTTGCAGGAAGCTGCGAGTTTGCGCGGTGTCTCTGGGGTTCGTGACCCCTCTGGCTCGTTAAATAAGATTATTCACGCAATTACGTTTCATTCGATACGCGGAGAGGAGAATAAAAGAAAGCAGCCGTGTATCGGAGGCTCTGTTACTGTGTACGCGTGTCGGGGCGAACGAGGTCCCGACGCGTTCGCTCTTTTCGGATAATTAGTGTCACGGCGCGAACCGCGCCACTCGCTAATCACCGTGAAAAGATATATGTTACAAGGTAACGAGCTACGATTCTCCTCTCGAACTTTGAAGCTCTCGCGTCAAATGTCAGGGCGACTCGGCCGCGCGGGTCGATCTTCGTGTCAAATTTTCGAATGTCGCTGAGGCAATTGAAGACACGCCATACCGCGCTTGTAATAACGCTAAAGTTTTATTCTCGGAATGCCGGCTTCGAGGTAACCGATTGCATCGGCTCCGAGTGCATCATCGAATAAATTTTATAACGCTGGCTGGCTGGAAGTGAGGTAACCGGATATAATTTGCATTCTGTTCGAATTAAGAAATCTCCGCGCTGCGTATACTCGAGTGCCTCGGCGCTTCGTAACCATAAGAGGTTAAAAACTAGCGATAGCCGAGAGAGACCTTTTTCTCGCTCGTGGTGGCTCCCTTCGGGCTTCAAGGATGCGCACGGTAATGACTTATGGCGCATTCCATCACGATCCGACAATATTGTACATGAGATAATGTAACACCTTCATTAGGTCGACACTCACGGTAGGCGAGTATAATCGAGACGTCGTTACGCTCTTTACGGATCTCGAGCCGATGCATTTATGATTTTAAACGATGACTACTTTTTATATCTAAAGAAAATGAGAATTACGAAGACGGAGGTGATTATTATAAAGTTTTTTTTTCCTTTTCCTCCACTTTTCCGAGATATTGCTCGCGGATAAAGGGATAGGATAGAGGTCCTTGAACATTCGACTTGGCTTTGTAAAAGTGCCCAAGCGAATAGGTGACGGAATACGGACGTGTTACGGCATAGTTATGAAACGGATCTACAATTACCATGAAGGTGCTCGACGTCGCTCGAACGGTGCAACTCGATGCAGTAATGCATTTCGTTATGGACTCTCGACGATCGTTCACGACAATGAGTCTCACCGGATGTCTGTGTCGGCGAGTCTTTCTTCGGCCATTCTTTTTTTAATCGAATCGGAGCGTGTCGACGTTAAACGAGTTAAGAGCCATTGGCAATGCACCACGGTTATCGCTTAATTAACTTCGGATACCTTCGGGCCTCGGTGATTTTCGACCGTGAAACAGGAAACAATCGATATCTCGGCATGGCCCTACGCTCTTTTCCTGCTGATACATCGTCGCAATTAAACTTCAACGTCCAATCTCGAGGACGCGGGGACCGAGAGCGCAGAAGTGCGAAAACCGTAATACGAATTGGCTTTGTCCGCCCGTCCTTCTTCTCGCCTTTTCCTCTTTCCGTCTCTCGCGGCGCAAACCGCGAGGTCAACATGATTCCCAATTAGCGAATACCAGATCGATTCGCGGCTAAAAAAGCACCCCGATGACACACGCGAAAGCCGGAGATTGACAGTTTCAATGATACGAAGCGAACGAGACGCGAATATTTTTATCCCTCGCTGTCCGACGTAATTAGCTTCGATCGTTTCATAGCCGAAAGATCCAACTCTGACTATTCGACGATCTCGGGCCGCGGATGAAACTTTCCAACCGAATGGTCCTTAAGCGTCTCCGACGAGCAGAAGAAAGCTATTTCCTTTGGCGCGTACGCACGCTCCCCGCATGTCGATGCCTCGGCGCGGTTGCGATTCCTCGGCATAAACATACGTGAGAGTTTTTGCCAGCTCATTCTTCCTGCGTAAGCGGCGTATTGCGACACCGACCAATGGCAGTTTTTGGCAAGTCTTTAAAAGATATTCGCAATTTACGATCGCATCTCAAGTATACCCGAGAAAGCGGGAACACAATCGCCGAGTGGAATTACACCGTGATGGGGCGATTCGACCAAATTTTTCTATTCTCGCGTCATTTTCCCATCTCGAGTGCCTCCTCGTAACGAGTTATCCGCCGGTAGCTCAGTAACTTATTCTCCGCGTATGACAAAACTCTTTTCTGTCTGCGCGTGTTCATGTATCATGGCCACTTTCTTTTTTCGCCCGAGAAAAGACTCTGACAGGTGATACAAAGCCATCCCCGCGCGCGTTCTCTGTTTACTCGCGAGCCGCCTACGTCGATGGTATCTTGGCCGGTGTCCTTCTCGGACTTTCGGCAACTTTCTTTCGCTGGCGATCCTTGACAGACGTCAAGGTGACCATCGATTATTAGAAACAAAATAAACGAGAGCTCGACGATATCGGCTACTGTATTTCGCGCTTTATTCTCGTAACGATGGATGAATAATAGTTCGTATCGGTATTCCAGCTTTTTGCCGTAAACGAGAGAAAGGCTTCCTCTTTTTCGCTTTGCGATTAATCATCAGCGCTTATATAAAAAAAAACAGCGTTGGTTGCGATAAGAGATAGAGCGAAAAAAAATATGGTAAGAGATTTTTGCTATTTGCTCGCGTCCGTGGCCGATCTCCTCACCCTGAAAACCGATCGGTACCGCGTAAAATTCCGCCGTTCGCTTTTAATCATTCCGACGCTGCGCTTTGTCATTGCCGTCATCGGTCCGAAATGTCACAGCATTCCAGCGGATTCGACTCGGAACCAGTCTCGCGAGCGCGCCGAGCTCGCGGCTGGACCTTCTCTAGGTCGTTCGGAGAGTTGGTGGGGACCCCGAACTCGACGTCGCGGTCCCCCATTTGCATTTACAACGTAAATAAAGAGCCGACAGCACGGCGCTCCATAATTGCGCCATACGGTTACGTCGAACTCGCGTGCCGCTGTAATTCTCGGCCCCCTCCATTCTTCTCTCTCTCTCTCTCTCTCTCTCTCTCTCTCTCTCTCTCTCTTTCTCTTCTTCTTTCTTTTTCGTGTCTTTCCATCCGTTTTCGTACCAACTGGCGCCGGATTCTCAACTCCTATAATCCAGTTATAACGATCGTTTAAACGTTTCGCAATCAAAGAACTCCGAGTATCCACGAATTACTAGCTAGCTCGTGTCTCGAAAGCTCTAAGCGGCCGCACAAACAAATCTCGTGAAGATTTGTTAGACGGAATAGAGTCAAGGATACTGTGTTTAATGTATGCCGAGCAAATGAAAGTTTAGCACATCGCCGGTACGTATTATGCTCTATAGTTACCTAACGAATTCGTCAAAAAAAAACTAGAGAGAGAGGGGGGAAGAGAAAAAATCCGAGAGAGTAGTAGAGATGCGTTATATAATTTGCGGCGTGATTTGGGCGTAACGTTTAACGCCTCGGTGTCACCGCTTACATTAGTCATGGCTTTAGCCTCCCTCTCTTCTCTCGGTATACATCGCAATCATATTGCCGAACTTGCTTTTCCCGGCGACGTTTGGAATTTCCAGGACGTGACAGCGCGCTCGCAATATCTCGCGGGAGTCACGAAAAAAGTACTGGACGCGAATACGAAATGACTCGTATCATCTCGGTCTTATTTTTCAATTTCAGTTTTAGAACCGAAAACAGTCATTTTTTTCTACACCCGTATATGAAAAACTGTTGCTTGTAAATACGCCTATGAGAAGTTTGACTCCTACTCGAATTTGTCATCGATTGACGTCACTTGGAGCCTCCGGGAAGGTATCGATGAACGGGGCTACCGAACTACGCTCGCAAGTCGTCGCGACTATTCCCACTCGTCTTTGTTTCCTCGAGTTTTTTCATTTGTCTCACGCAACGTGTATTAATCTCGCGAAGACCGAGACAAATGGTGCAATTTTCCCCGCAGGCGAATCTCGAGAGTGGTCGATCAAAATCGATACAACTTTCTTCGGTATCCTGGCGTTTCATTCCTATAAAACGATTACCGTGCCATTTGCACCGTGAGACTCGTTGGAACACATTGTAAATTTACGTGGCGTCGAGAAGGTGTATGCAAAACACATTTGACGGGTTTGCCGCAATTTTTTCAAACCAGGCTCGCGCCAAGATGCGGCTAATAACTTACACCGACTGCTTTTTTCGCTATCAGTGTAAATATTACAAAAAGTTATTTACGTTTATAAGCGGTACTTTTTTCAACGAATCTCTCAGTTCCAAATATGCATTTACGCGTAAGACGCTCGTTTTGCATAAATTGTTCAACGCGATCTGGGCTCATAAGCATATACGCACACTTCGAGTTATTCAAAAACATCCCGAGACATAAATTTCACGAGTATGCCTGGAATTCGGTATACCTAGAGTTACAAAAAGCCGTCAGGGGGAGGTGAAAAAAATAACCGGCGCTTAATAACGCCTTTAACAAAATTCACCGATCGATCGAATCGAGATCTAACGGGCGAACAACCGTTCGACATTTCCATAATTTCCTCGTGAATTTACGACAATCTAATCGAATCGACTAAATTTTATCTTTATACGATCGGTCGATCTACGATACAGCGGCATTGGCAATGTCGAGAAACGATGAATTCTAACGCAAATTACAATATCGCGCGAATCAAGGTTCGCGTAGCTGTACGCCACGCGAGCTAATGCCCGCTGGGAGCTTCTCGCTAGCTCGACATATGGTGGAATAGCGAACCCGCACGATATACACGTTGTAGTCTCGAGCGTAACCGGACCGGTCGATGGCACGAAAAGTGAAATCCGCGATATGCCGGTGGATGCCATCGACGATCCATCCATCATCTACTTCCACTAAGGTCAACGGCTCTTAGGCATCTTAATGAATTTGTTCCTGAAATTTTCAGGGATTTTTTTTTCTTCGCTTTATGTCTCGTCTATCTCTTGCCGCCTTCCTCGAGTTCATCTTCATTGATATTTTGTTGAATATCACGATTCGGCGCCGAATTTAATTTCCTTACGCGATACTCTCTTGTTGAAATGTTGTAGAAATGTCGTCGACTTTGGACGGTACCTGATTGGGTGTTGTACAGAAACAGAGAGAGAGAGAGAGAGAGAGAGAAGGAATAATAATAAGCACGACAAAGTTCGTTTTATCGCACATCTCACAACCGTCCGTTTCGAAATAGCAATTCTTTTCTGGAGTATTTATTATCGGTATGACTACATGTGACACGAAAATAATTACCTATCGTGCGTTGCGTAAACGCGTATGCATATTTCTCTCGGTTTAGCTATTTTATGAAATTTTGCTCATTAATTTCAATTTTTTATGGTATAAATTACATTTACGTCCGGTAATATGATAATTAGAGATGGAGAACGGATCCAGAATTTTGAGTCGAATCGTGCACTGAATTCAGTTCATTGTTTGGCATAATTGATTATTCGACCTTCTATTATCGGAAAAAATCTCGTTTTTACATTTTTTCTTTCTTTGTTAATTAAGAATTTAATGGCTCGAAAAAACTCAATTTCCCGGTATAATTACGGTTTGTTTGTCCTTATGGATTTTAGAAATAATTTATCGTGTATATGCGAAACTCGTTGAGCTCTGACCAATTATTAACCACCCCAAGTTCAATTATCTGGCTCGGACGTACGACCCATAAATCACGATTGCATACTGATCAGGAGGGTTCGAGACTTCCTGCAAGACCTTCAATCACCTCGATCGAAAATATCCAAGTTTGTTACAAAAATGGAGGGTCCTTCGAGCTCCACGCTGCTCTAAAATACGACCTTTGATTCTCGAGAAAACGCAAATCACGGATCGGAAATAAAAATTAATCGAATCGATAACGCACACCGGTGTTTACAAAACGTTGCCACATCATGTTAGATCATTATATTGCAGCGAGAAAAAGGAATAAGCAGTATGTACCAATGTATATGGGAAGATCAATTAATTTAGTCGTGAAAGTTTCGAGCCTCTTTGGCAAAAGTGAGATCTGGCCTCTCCCGCGCCCGCGCGCGCTCGAGTAAATAATACCCGGCAAAATCTCGGCTTTCGCGTGCCGTGCGAGCTCGAGATTTTGTCGAGAGTCGAAGGTATTAGGCATGAGACGTCATTAAATCAGCTGCTTAATATCAAACACTCACGTAGCACGTAATAGCGAACGGTTAACGTAACCCACGTGGTGCATTATGATTCCGCGTCTCGGAATAATCGAACTGTGCGCATTTCCGTCTAACGGAGAATGTTATGTCGCGAATCGTTAGAGCGAGTATAGTTATCAGCGGTAGATTATCATAGCGAAATCGTAATGTCGCGCAATTTTTCAATTATAAATTATCGCGTTTAACTCTCGCGTGCTGAGCGAAACCGAGTGAAATTTTCGATCCGGTATCGCCCCGTGGATACGTACAATCAATTAAGAAAGTATATAAGCAACCAGTCACGATCGAATCGATTCGACGGCGAGTGCATTTCGATTCGCAACGCCGATAAAAATTTGAATTTCATCGTGCAATTACTCAGTCTAACTGCGAGGATCGCGACGAGTAAAAATAATAAAAAGGGGAAAAAAATTCTCGAGTGTGAAATTCTTAACGAGCGGCTTCCTCGTAACGCGAATACGCGTTTATTAAAATTTCATAAGATATTATTTGTCGCGCTATGCGTAATGCGATTAATAACGAAACGTAGGAATTAATTTTTTTGTCTACATCGTTGAAGTTAATTAACGCAATGATCCCACGGAGTTGGCACCGCGTACAAGTATTTACACAATTCGTCCATTCCCACAGGGATTGCACTATCTCGCGCGACTACTTATTTCGCGGGTCGCGAATTTCAATATTATTTTTCTCGTCGTTTATTTCAATCCATCCGTGGACAGTTTTATCGGTCGTTCGTCAAGAGGCGATACATCGAGACCGGTGGTTATTCCGAGTTACGTAAAAGACGGGGGTGTCGGCCTTATTAAGCATTCGCTGGGAAAGGTATTACGGTACACATTGCTCGTGCATGCCCGTGAACCTCGCTGCTCTCTCTCTCTCTCTATCTCGTACTCGGATTACCTTTTACCAAAGCACGTTCGCGAGCGGTGTGCGTGAGGCCGAGGGAAGGCGATTTATCGGGCGCACCTTCGAAATATTTTTAAACCTCGTAATGCGCTCGACCGTTTCTCATACACAATACTCCCGATATATATCCGTTTGAAATTGAAATTTTCAAATTTGCACGATTCACCGCTTGAACTTGACCGCGTAACACGGCGGCGCGAGCGCGTAATCGCTGGCACCCGCATCGGCTCGAAGGAGGACACGATCGGGTGTATTACGGACATACCCGAGGCTCGTAATCGGTAATCGGGAGCGGAGAACACGATCGCCCCTCGCTCGCAGCGTACAAACCTACGTGACTCCAAAGTAACGCGATATACGAGTCTGGCGAAAAAGTTGTGTCATTTTAAACCAGATTTACCTTTTACGTAGACGGGGCCGACTCTCGTACGCGCTTTGTATATCTATATACAAGCAGCGCAATTGTATTGATTTCTTTTTTACGAACCGACGGAACCGGGTCCGCGAGCAATGTCTCCCTCGAGAACGAGAAAGACAGATATTAAAATCGTAATTACGGATGAAATCCCAGACACCTCGCGCGACTCTTGCTCAATAGCATCGAACGTTCTATTTTTACGCACATGGAGATAATTAATAAACCGCAGGGATCCGGTAACACGCTCGTCCCGAATTACACGCCGATTGAGTTTTATCGATCGCGATTTATCTCGCATCTCGTTCGGACGGATCCTCGAGATCCGTGTATCCCATCTCGCGCACTGACGCCTCAATTGTCGTGTCCACGGGTGAAAAGGAAAAGAGCGAAATGAGATTGAATCACAGCCGATTATTTCCCGACTCGCCAAAAGGAGTCATTTATCGCGCGCGGTAGCTCGTGAAAGTGCGCATACAAGAGGACGCGCTCGATCGTCTGCCGTTGTATTGAATCATCCTCCTCTTTTTCTCTCTCTTTCTCGCTCGTGAAAACTCCAACGACGATGGCGGAAGAGAAGAAAATAGAAAGCCGCGCGCGTCGCGCCTTCCGCGATATTCGCGTGCGCGTACACCTCGGCTTAAACTTTAGAGTTTTATAATCTTTGGAGAAATGACGACGACGAAGCCGACGATGATGACATGAAGATGATGATGATGAACGGGGGACTTACGTTGTGCATTCTATTAGGGACCTCCTCGATGTTGATACGAATCCCGGACGCATCGTAGCCTCCCGAATATCCGATTATCGATCCTCCGGTCTCCTGCGCCTTCATTTTGCCCTTTTCGTTTTTTATTTCTACGTGAATGTGGAACGCGCCTTCGATGATCACTTGGAAATACTCTTGCGTTTTTCTCTCTCTCGATTCTCTTAAACGTCGATTGTTAATCCACGAAGATTCCACAAGAAACCCACACGATCACCCCACGATGTAGTACAGTTTATAGTTTTTTTTTTTTCTCTTTTTCGTCCCGAGTTCACGTGCTACAGTCACGACTATCGTATCGTACGGGCTGAATCGAGCGATCGATCTGTCGTTCCCAGCTCCCTTTCGGCTCTCTCGGAGTTTCGCGGAGCTTGCGGAAAGCGAATCTTGTATCGCTCTTCTCAATTCGTTACACCGTACGAGTGCGAAAGATCGTTTAACGGCAATCACATGTATTATTTTCTCAAGCAAAAACAACTATCCGAATAATCGATATTTGTTTTTCTCTGTTTTGATCTTTCTCTCTCTCTCTATTTAGTACCGCACGCCGTTTCGTGATCGTCTCTCTCGCATACGCGCGACTAGAGCCGCCGCCGCATCTGGCCTTTGGACTGGCTGGTACCCGTCCACCGGATCGATTTTATACCCTCGCATCTCCCACTACGCCTCTCTCTCGCCGCTTCGGCGTTGGGTTGCGCGGCCACGCCGGGGAGCCGCGAGTGGGACTCTCTCGGCGTGTCGTAAAGCCGGATTCTTCTCCCCCTTGTCCCCTCTACCCCTCTCTCTCTCTCTCTCTCGTTTGCTCTCCCGTTTGCTCCCGAACTTCGGCAGATTCTCTCGCTGGCAAAATTATACACTCTCGACGAGAGATGACTGATAGGGTAGACCGTTAGGCGCGGAGGTGTAGTCTCACGGTAGTCCACGCTAATTCTCTTCCTCGACGATAAAGGGCAGCAACGACGGAGGGCAGCCGAGCCTCCTGAGAAGGTCGCGGTATTCACCCGACGCGAAAAAATTTCGCTCCCATAGTCTCGAAATTCAAGGAACCTGTTATTATCCGATCGACACACGGTCTTCGGATGATGGGGAGAAAAAAATTCTTCGCGATTGTCTCGCGACGACGCGTACGCTCATTGACGATGAGTTAGCGCCAAAATTTCGCGATTGATGCGTCCCGTAATTGAACTGACAAGCGCTGACGTTGCTCACGTCGCGCAAGACGATCAATTCGTGGCGCAATTTCTTTTCCTTCTCTTCTCTTCTCTTCTCGCGCGCGCGCGCGCGCGTCCAACGACCTTGGAGGTTGCGAGCGCAGCCTCCAATAGGCCGGACGAATAAACCCTCGAACTTTAATTACTTCACGGAACCCAAACGCGCTCTCGTCTACGTGCTCAATACGTAGCTATGACGTGTCGTCGTTGCTCACCTTTTTTTTCTCGATGTGACTCAGCCCCTCTGCGAGAGGGCACCGGGACTCGAGGACAATTTTTCGAACTTGGATCTCCGAATTGGAGCGCCGTGGGGGATATGTATATTCGATGTGACATACGCAAGGACGACACCTGCGTGACTCTCGTCGCGTATACCTAGAGAGATTCTTGAATTTACTATTCTTTTTTATCGCATCTCTTTGTTGTACCCAGGACTCGGTTATGAAAAAATAATGAAATATCATACTTCTGTGAATTAATCGTAATTGCCGAGTGTACCGCTATTTACCGACCCGGAGTGCGCAAAGAAAGAGTAGATTATATTACATATTACCTTAAATATAATATAAGCGGTATCTTGATAAAATTCACATGAATCGGAATAAATTTTTTCCTCGCCTTTGTCGACAGATTATTTTGAATCCAGATTCTAGTTCATTATTCAAATTGGTAACATCGAGTCAGGAAATTTCTCTCGGCGCACGCTCGTCTTTCTGCGAGATAACAAATCGCAAAATTTTCACGGATGTCATTGCATTATATACGCGGCATCTCACGATTGAATCACAGCGAGTATGAGAAAAAAAAACTAACAGGAACGAGAGGAGCGAACTCGTTTTTCCAACGTTGTTTTACCGTTCGTTTTAGAAAAAAGAGGGTCTCGCCTGACGACTATTATGGCATATATCTAACCAGAAGGTAATTATGCGCATTGAAAATTGAAATCAACGCTGATGAATCAATTGCCATTGATTATTCCGCGTGACGCGATCGTCCCAATCGTGGAAATTCCTCGAGGATCGTCTCGGAACGAAATCGCTCTCGCACTTCTCATCTCGAACATTAATTATGGCGATCGGCCGTGTATAATTGCCCGGTCTATTTCGAGCAAGGGCTCTCGCTTCCTGTGCGTGGCTTTTTTTCTCGCTATAACACGCGGAGATCGCTCACGCATTCGCCTTCGAGACGAGGCCCCCTCTTCTCTCTCTTTACCACCTCGGCTCGCTCGACAAATAAGCTCGAAACGCGCGCGAGGTCGCTAAAACCTCAAGGCGACGATTTCGCGCTCCTACTTCTATCGATACTTTCAATCGAGTTTAAACCGATCGGAATTTTTGTCGCTGTTCCGTTCGACGAATTCCGAGTTGGTCGGTTCCCGCGGACAAGGATAGACACTCTCGCGCTCACTTCCTCCTGCGTATTTGCGTACACGCACCGAAATGATATAAATCGAGGGATCGCGGTAACGCGGGCAAGGTCGAAAGGGATTGGCCTCTTCCGGCTCGCAGTTCACCTCATTAAAAACGCCCTCTCTCTTATTTCATTCGGGCTACGCTCTCTGCTTCCTCGTTCCTCTCGCGCGCGCGGTACGCCCACCCGCGAAAGCTGATCGCAACGCGCTTTGTCTCGAGAGAAAAATTCTATCGATCCGCCGATCTAGATTCTGGCAGATTGAGTTATTTTACGAGCGTAATTATCGCGAGGTGAGACGAAAGAGTCGGAGCAAGAGAAAGAGAGAAAGAGAGAGAGAGAGAGAGAGAGAGAGAGAGCGAGATTGAATAACGTCGTCGTGTAATATACGACCGGCGAGAGAGACGCGTGTGTCGAGACTGTAACGAGACGTACCATACTCGTCTCGATTCGCTCGGCGAACCCTCGCATAAAATACGCGAACCTCGGCTGCATACATATCGCGCTACAAAAATTTCCGCTAAATTTCCTTTAACGATACGAGCAATATTTTTCTTCCTCGTTATGCATCCAAAAGTGGAATAAATTTCGTTGCTGGTGTTGTCGTTGCTCCTCCCGGAATCGCTTCGTTAAAGAATCATTCAGAGGTTCCGCGTTTATGCAAATCGTAAACGAAAAATAATCGCATCGTCTCCGATAAATTCCGCGTGACGTAAGTCGAAAACTGCAATCGCGCCGGGTATTCGTACACAGGCGGAGAGTTACCTTCTAATTGGTCCGGGATTAACTCGGCCTCGGTTGCTCGGATCGGCAACAAAGCGAATCGCGTTTCGACGATGCAAATGAGGGTGGAAAAAAAATCTGTGAATGAATGTCGACTAGATCGATAATTCCGGATATCGCGTTCGACGTAAAAATGCGTCAAAAATTCGGCCGATGACGTTTCGAGCGTGTTTTGTTTTTGAAAGCGTGACGATAATTTTTCTCCCTCGCCCTCCTCTCTCCGCGAATGCAGATAAAAATCGCGCATACGGCGGCTATAAACCGAGCGCGAGCGAATGCATGCGGGCATATTATGAAGCGAGATTCGAATAGCGTAATCCTGAATATATCCCGAGCGCGAACGTTCGCGTCAGCCAGCCACGTGAGCGCAACTCGGCTCGCCGTTGCATTGCGCGAACCCGGACGCGGGAGTCGTTCTCTCGCCGCAACTTAACACCCACGCACCGGATTTCGCCGATCGAATCGAGACCCATAAAGACGCGTATCCCTGTCCGTGAATTCGATCGAGATTTTCACTTTTTTCTCGACGAGCCTCTCTTTTGTTTCCGTGTCTCTCGATTCGACGGGGGAAACGCCAATTAACATCTCGTTTTGTCACTTTCTCGTCGGAATTATGCACTTAACGTTTGGAAAATCAGGAAGCGACGATTTATACCTCGATGCTTTTATCGCTTAGGAGACATCTGCATTGTGTAGGATGACGTCACGCACCGAATCGCAACTTTGGCCTCACGATAAAATCTCTCTCTTTCGCTCTCTTTCTCTCTCTCTTTCTCTCTCTTACCTCTCTTTCCTCGAGGTTTCACGAGACTCTTCTCACTCTCGCCGGGTCGTTTCAATTTGCGGTCACGAGCCGCGAATGCATAAATCAGTCGGCGTGTCTACGACAAATTGAGAAACGCTCGAGCTTTTTTCCGGCGCATCGTGCTCGCACGTTTTTACGTTTTTACCGCGCCACGCGGCAGATAGTCATCTCGTTCGCGTTTTTGGACCTATAGTGGAACTCCGCGTGTAGCTCATCTAGTCACATGAAATTAAAATGCTGAAACTGTACATCCCACTCTTCTTATCTCGACCGGGAGTTGTTCTAGGTCAGAATAATATTCGTTTAACATTTTCGGTCTGTATTTCGGAATCTGGTATAGGTACCTCGATTCCCCATTATCTTCGTTTCAGTCGTGAGATATTTATTGTATCTGCTCGATACGCGAGGCTTATAAAAATCGCCGAGCACCCCCCGTTTCGCGACTATACGTATTCTCACCCGTATCCGGGCCCATGAATCAACACGCTTTAAAACACTCGATCCATTGCTCACACGTTTTCGATCGTAAAATTCCGAACGGGAGAGAAAAAAAAATGCCGGCTACAGTAAATCACGTTTTACAACCCGTTAAAGCGTTCTCGATCTTTTTCTTTGTTTCGCGAGAAAGAATTTTCCTCGACTCTATGACTTGCATCGAAGTCATAATGATATAGAAACTCGACGAAGCGATCAACGCGCGCCGAGCAATCGTATGGAAAATCACAGAGCATCGCGATGTAAATCGTCCCGTAACGCACCCAATGCTAATCGCGCCGTTATACGTTTTAATTTTACGGCGTTTTTCGTGTTCGCAGTAACCGCTATTCGCATTAGCATGAACAATAACGAAACGACGCCGCGGGACACGCGAGGCTCGTCGACGAGCTCGACACGAATCGTCTAAACTAGCGGCAAGGCGAATTGTGGCGCTTCTTCGTCTCTGAATTTTCCATACCGATCGAAAGTGTTTTTGCGCAAGAGTAGAAGCGCAACTCGAGGGCCAGCATCTCGGCTAAGTACGTGTCGCGAACCACGTGGCGGGTATATCTCGCGGCCGCTCGTTGGGTAAGTCCCACTCCGAAAAGAAAGTGGTCATCGGAAGAAGCCGCGCCTTCGCAACTCGCGCTTCTTCTTACCGCAGCTGTGTGTCTATACACGTGACGTTTGAGCACTTCACGTGCGCGATTCGAGGAAGTCGCGCTCGTCCCGGCGCGTTGCGCAACGCCAACGCCGCAGACTCCACCGTCGCGCAGTATTACCGTCCGGTGCTCGAGCGGAAAGCACTCGAGGAGGGTAGCCTCTTCTAGTTCCCGAACCGGATCTGTTTTCGCGAGTCCTCTTATGTAACGTTATAAAATTTTGTGACTTTTTTCCTTTCCATCGTTCCGTCTCTCTCTTCCGATTATGTCATTATGTTTAGTAGGTATGCTTTTTTTTCTCTCCACTGAGCGAACCGAGCTCTCTCCGTCCGATCGCCACCGTATTCGCCCAATATCGCTTTTCCCCACGTGAAAGCACCACGGGATAGTTAATTATCGACGCGGAACGTTGCACGAGCGACGAATTTCGAATGGTTTATTCGATTTCCCAATGGGAAAATTTTCCCGCGCATTTTTTTCCACCAAGTGTATATAAAAAGGCCCTGACGTAACACGCATTATACGCCGCAAATCATAATAGACGTCGTTGAGTTTCACTCGTGAAATTTCGCCGGTGATATCAATCCCGGGATTGATGCGAGCTTCGAGGCGCAATTAGCCGAGCGTAATGGACCGATAGGAGTTCGCAACTCCGTGGAGGCTTCCATCTCGGGGCGTCGTAAGTTCGGCAGGGCTCGGACGCGATAAATAACGCTCCGATTGCCGGTAACTCACACGCGACGTGCCCGTGTACGCGAGAACGTCCTTCTGCTCTCGGACGAAATTATAATTAACGAACGCGATAATGCCCGCGAAACAACACTCGCGCGGTCACGCGAGCCGTATAATTAAGTCGGCTGGCTGCGCGTGCGCAAGAAAGAGAGGAAAAAGTCGTCCCTCCGGGGTGTGTACATCGATGTCGAATTTATACGCGGAAAGAAAAACCCCGGGCGTTGTTAATAACCTCCATAAATTCGTATTTGACGATGGCAAAAAGAAAAACTGGCGAGCGAGGAGAGATCGAGATCGCGATTTTCAGCACCCATTTCAATTTGTCCCCGGCTGATCGATGCACGATCTCTCAATGAGACTTTTTTTTGTCGAGCGCGTCCTTAGGCCGCTCGCGCGAACGTCAAAAATCGAGCGTCTTCCTCGAAAACGTCGCGAGCGATGATTAACGAGTTCGTCGTACGTGCGTCCTCGGATACACCGTCGATAAATACAACGAGTTTACGAGAGAGTGTTTCGGTACAAGCGAAATTGCCGCCCGTTTGTCTTGCCGGACGTTTCTCGGCCGCGATCTTATAAACCGAGCCGCGCGCGGGCCCCGAGCCCCGGAGGACACGCACTCCCGGCTTCTCGCGCTGGGATTCTGTCGCGAGCCAAATATTCGCCAGTTTCGCGGATGGAAAAACGCGAATGCGATTTATTCGTTTGCGGCGAGAACCGTGTAACGACATAATCCTCGCGCGGGGAATAAAATAAGGCATAAATCAGCGTAATAACGACGATTAAATTAACATAACCGTGGCGAGAAGCAGCGAGGGCGGAAACGGAGATAATGCCGATCGATAAAGAGGAGAAAAATAGCCGATGAGATACGAGATCGAAGGGGAGGTCCGCTCGATAATAATCCCGCGATTAATTTCGACAAACATGTCGTTAAAGAGGACCGTGTATACTCAGCCCGCGGCCAACATCCGGGTCGATAACGCGAGTTTATTATAGGAGAACAAGAGTTCTCGTATTTGGTTTACTTCCGCGTAAAAATCTGTAACGTCATTACGAAGGGGCGAGTCAACGATCGTTCGGCACGCTCGTTCCAAGGCCGACGTTCCTAGACCGTGATCCCATTCCGTTCGGTTCCTGTTTATATAGAAATTTTTCGACACCCGGCTGTACCGTTAACGATCCCGGCTCTAAGCGCCCGATTCGCGATATATTGCGGGTACTCGAGGATAAAACTTGATCGGCGAAAAAGAAGAGGGGTAAAAATAATGGCTCCTCTCGAGACCGTCCTCTTTTATGGAATTTTCGATCAACGGTACAAAGTTCAGTAGAGTCAAGTTCACGGTCGCCGTACGACGTTATAAAACGAGGAGAGAAGAAATCGTTCCACGCGCCTTCCCGATCGTGTTACGTGAACAATCATGTAAGTCGGAAACCGAAATTCCACGGTGCGGTTGCGTCGAATCTTGAGTAATTTCGTCGGCCGTACGAATTTTTGTGAAAGAGGGAGACGGAATCGTGAAACGCGGCAGGAATTCGTACGTACCCGCTCCCCGAGGAAAAACACAATCCTTTAACGACGAAAAACAATTTAATCGCCGTTAACAGTCGTAAAACGAGATGATCGTAAAGTCGTTTTTACGAAAAATACAAGCGATTAATATTCATAGTGTTCCCGTGACGAAATTTTATATTTTCTTCTGCCATCCTACTTTATTGCGTGATATTTTAACGAGGATTACGAAATTCGTCAGGACGATCGATGAGAATACTCTCTCGCGCGACGATCCCTGAGAATAGCGAATCCCCATGAATGAGAGACACGATGGGTAGAGGCGCATTGTAAAAACGACCTTTCGCGGCCGAAAAATTAAATGCTCGATGTTCTGCGTCACGCGTCTCAATCGAGAATCGATCGCTCGACGTACGCTCATCGAGTGTCGCAACGATCCATCGCGCGGCTCGTTTGCGTTAGTAAATTGTATACATATAATCCTATATATAGTTGGAGTCGTCGAACAAGGTTCAACGAACTTATCTCACTCGGCATCGATAGCGCGGAGCGAGTCTTCGTATCGTGGCGCAAATAATTTACGATTTTATCGGTCTCGCGTAGCGTCGCGGGTGTGGAAAGCAAACAGGAGGCGCGAATTCTTCGCACGTCAGCCAAGTTCGCGTAATACACGCGAGTACGTGCACGGGTTCGCCACCCCGAGTGTTTCGCAGCCGACGATGACGAAAACGATCCGAAAAGAAGAACATCGAAGAACAATCGAACGACTCGAGAGTAGAAAAAAAAGGAGACGAATCGAATTTCAACAAGAGAGAATTGCGTACGCGAAATTGGCCGCGACGCGCGAACTCGAAATCGCGGATAGAAAAAAAGAACCGTTGAGCAAACATTGAGTCGATCTCGAGCGGAAAAAACGTGGATGCAGGAGATTTCGATGAAAAAAAAAGATCCCGCACGAAAGGCAACCGTTATTCTGGAAAAAGAAGAGAGTTCCTCGACCTTTCCATCTCGCTCTCCTCGCGCCTTGACTCGCCGAAACGGAGCTGAATTTCAAAAGTCGGACGATGAAGAAAGAATACATTCGTAAATGGATGTAACCGGCGCATAGTCGGGCCGTGTAGCCGAACGGAAACAAGATCGCTCGAGTCCAAGGAAAGAAGAGGAAATTTTTTCCCTCGGATCCTTTCCGGACCGCGTTCCCTCTCGGCTGTCTCGAAAACATCCGATTCTCCCGCGTCCTTCGCGTCTATACTGTACACGAGATGCTTGTCCGACACTTTTTCTCTGTCCCTTTTGTCCTCCTTTTTCGCGGCACATACACGTCCTTGCGCGGTGCGAGAACGCGGCTACCGCGCGACGCGAGACGCAAGACAGATCGCAAAACCCTTTTTACCTCCCAGCCATCGTTCGTATTGATTCACCTGAGAGAATCGTAAAAATTTTTTCCCTCCGTCCGATTCTCGTTAACGCAATACCGCCACTTTAAAGGAGGTAACGAGGGATGATTCTATTTTTAGAGCGAAATATTAAAAATCGATTTGCACAGGTTCTCGGCTCTCCCGCGATGCTCGCAAGGACGCGATTTCGCACGGCCAGTCATTTTCCTCGAGCCTTGAACCTCGGGTTTGCATGCAACCCGAGTGTGCGTATCCCTACGGCCGAGGGGAGACCGCAAAAATGTCTAATTGCGAGCTCGCGGGTGCGCACCATCATCCAGAGTCCGGCTGGCGCGGTTTTACCAAAGCCGCGAGGTAGTGGGGAGGCAACAATTTATATGCGTGACGCGTTTGTATATACGGAACGTACAAACCTGTCCGGTATACGATAAGCGCTTGTTTTTCCTTCTCTTCTCTCACGTACGAGATCCTTTCGCAAAACCCAGCCTCTTTTCATCCTTCGACGATTTAGCGAGAGACAAGGACGAAACAAAGCGGGAAAGAATATTCGGATGAATTTTCGCGCTGAGCCGATGCGACCGTATGATGGATCGTGCCCCATCGAATTAATTAAAAAACACGAGATTCCGAATATAGGTTATAAATAACAGCGGGTTAACACGAGAGAAGAACGGGAAAGAGAGAGAGAGAGAGAGAGAGAGAGAGAGAAAAAGATCGGGAGAGCGAAAAAAGCCACCGGTTGATCCGGACTCGGCGCCATTCCTCCTTTTTTGCAGTCTCGCGCGTATACCGAAATCGAAATCTCGTTAGCCCCGTTCGAGTGAGAGAACGAAAGCCGCCATTGACGACACGAAATTTTTTCTAGTATTCCTAGGATCCTAGAGATCCTATACCTGCATTCGCCAAAATAAATTGTTTCTCCGAACAACAACCGTATACCATATTTTGATATTTATGAAAAAATTATAAGTGTCCACAACTTAAAAAAAAAAAAAAAATGCAATTCCACTTGAAAAAAAAAATTCTATTCAGTCAACCATATTTTTGTAATAGTCGTTACGAATAATTATTTTCCTTTCTTTGCGAATTAATCCGTAAAATGTCCGGGATGAATGACATAAACGCTACATTATATCAGCCAAGAGAGAATGTGCCTCGTCGAGTACTATTCCTTCGAGTGTGACCGCGGGATGGATTCGATTCGCCGCGTACCGGTTCTTTTTTTTTTACCGCTAAATCTCTCGCGCTGCGCGATCGAGAAGTAGCGAATTTCGTGAGAGGAGCGGTCGCGCGGGCGGAGGAGGAAGCGCGCGAGCTGAATCCGCTAGCGATGAGCTCGCGGCAGTTTTCCAGGCTCGGCAGCCCGCGGCTCGCGTTTTCAGCTTCTTCTCTATAAGGCGGGTTTCTTAACCGGACCCCCTCGTACGCGATGACCAGACCTTAATTACACGGCCAATTACGGCGGATAAAACGCTTTCAATTGGGTATCGGGAGCGCGATTTGCCCGAGCGACACCGTTTCGCGCCGATATTAAAAACTGCCCCGTTCGGCTTCGTTTATCGAGACGATGGCGGGATTGTTGCACGTTCGGTACAGTTTTATCAAAGCTTACGCAACACGGACGTGATTCGCTCAGGAACGACGGGAATGCTAATTCCATTTCTTCGATTTTCTTTTTTCCGTAAGAATGTTTTTTTTTTTGTCAGAACGATCGCGATGCAGGAAGCGAGAGACGGGGTCAAAAAATGATTTAGTTGTACCTCTCGATGCCGGTACGGGAAAGATCGCGTATGCGTTCAGGGACAGGCTAGCCGAGTGCGTAACGAACGAACGAGGAAGTGAAAATCGGTCGGGGAAGGTTCAGGAAAGTCGTCATATCTTTTTTTTCTTGCCTCTCTTTTAGCATGCGTTACGGGCCTTTTACGCTTGTACGAACGATTTTCGTTCTCTCCTTTTCTCTCTTCTCGGTCGAGGAGCCGAGAAACTCACAATGATTTACATTTGCCTTATGCGAATCGAAGAGCCTCGCAAAAAATGATTGCTCTTGGTAATTATTTCAAAATACTTCAGACTTCCTACTTAACTCAACTTCGTTAACGAGAGAGCGAGAGCGAGGAGAGGAGAGGAGAGGAAAACAAACGTCTAACCAGCGATAAATTCGTCGCTGGCGTGAGCTCGAGTCGATTATTGCGGTTTCGCGAGAGAATAAGCGAGCTTGTTCCGTTGTAGGAAAACGAACGTCGCGTGTTTCCTTTAAGCAAATACCTCGCGACTCGTTCTCGAACGTTACTCGTTACACCGGTTGGTGCTCATCCAACTCGCTCGCGCGCGGAAACTCGATCGGCCGAGTAGGATCCCTGAGAACGAACAGGTGCTCCGAGAATAAAGAAACTGGCAAATTGCCGGCGAGGAAAATTGATATTATTACATACATTATCGGCTCATTGTGCGAGTCCAACGGAGACGAATTCCACGGAATCCTCCGGTAGTTTCACCTTCTCGAGAGTTCATTACAATTCGCGTGAGCTCGCGGCTAGAATAGAATTTTTCTCTTTCGTGCACGCGGAGAAATGACCGGTTGCGTCATTCGGACCGCGATAACGCAAACTCGCGCGCAACAGAGAAATTAATGATAACAATGCTATCTTTCTCTTTTTCTCTTTTTCTATCTTTTGCGCGCACACCTATCGTTACGTAAAAAGCCCGCCGCGCGTATAAACACACTGGGCGCGCATTCGGCACATATTGACTAGTTACACGCTGGCAAAGCGTTTTCTCAGCCGGCCAGTCGGCAAACTCTCCGATACCCGGAGGAATATATCGGTGAAAGTGCGAGTTGGCTCCTCTGATCCCGCGTATCCACCTTTTCGTTTTGCCTCATTTTTCTCTTTCTCCCTCTTTTCGCCATATTCCACAGGTCGAGTAATTTTTAAAATTTCATTCGTTTTCAAAAGCGCACCAGTAATGTAGTTATCGGCAATTCTACGTGTTAATACACGTAATAATGGTAGAACATGAGAATGTTAATTAGCAATTTCTTTTCGTATCTATTCTCAATGTGAAAGGTGCTAATTATATGATCAATGTCAAATGAAGATAATTTAAAATCTCAATAATTTAAATAGAGACAGGCAACCTGGAATCCATGAGAAATTCAACAAAGTTGACAATACAGCCGAAAATTTAGACAGAGTAATACCTGTAGGTAATTTCAGGAGTATATTCTCAAAGATTCGCTTTATTCGCGCCTCTTACAACGTCGAATTTACGAGACCGTAACTTCGTCTTTATACACGAGACGTCTGACGAGAAAGGCCCGATCGTTCCGATAGCCAACGGGGGTTGCCTCTCGCACAAAGCGAGACGGAACGAGAACGAGGAGGGTACAGGGATGACGCGTGCAAAATTCCCGAGCTCGAGCGAGCCGCGGCTCGTTTGTTTTGCTCGTGCTCGCCGATTCTCGAGAATCCGGCCTCCTCGTGTAGCAAGGTACGGGTATTCTCTCGAAGGACACCAGACTACGGAGATGATTGCCATAGAACGGTCGTTGCACTCTCGCTCCGGTACAGTGACATCGTATTAAAATCGTTTTTTCATCGCCATTCGCATTAACGTTTCACAAAAGGATGGGAAAAACGCCGAGGCATTTCATACCGTCCTCGTTGAGCGGACTAAGCCGAGGCGAATTAATCGTTTTATACGTACGAGAAGAAATAACCAAGTTGCGCCTGAGAATGCAAATTTGATTTGCACGTAGGGTGAGAGGTATAATTATCGCATGAGCCGGATCTCGATTCGAGGAAGGTATTTTTCTATAAATAGCGATTGTATTCGAGTCCCGTCGAGTGGAAAACGAGAATCGAAAAATCGTCGAGAGACAGGTACCCTAACACTCGAGACAAGGGGAATCCTGTTTTATCGGGAGCGGGGACTCCGCTTCGAAAAAACTTTTTTTCCCTGGTCTTTCTATCGTCATCGTCCGACACATTTGTAACTCTCGCTTTCTTTCGGCCCTCTCACAACGGATATACGTCTAGACGAACCGACGTGGCAAAAACACGGCTTATTATGTCACCCACGGGCCGCTTTCTAATTATAACTTACAATTAGATAACCTATGGGAAATTAATTCGGCGTTTGAACGTCCATTCGGGATGGACGAGCCAGATACGCCGAAGTGGCATATCGAGAAGCCATTTTCGACGTGACATAATCTTCTTCCGTTTCGGAATATCCATATATATACATAACGTTTTATAATGACGTGTATTTCACGTAGCGTGAGCCCGAGCGATCTACTTTCACGGAAGTGCGACATTTGCATTGGCGCGGTAGCGTTAAAATTTGCGATATACGATTTCGTACGGAGAATAATCCGGTACCGTTCGACGCTATCGGCTGTCGTAAATCAACGCCTCGCAGAACCAGTGACGCGATAGGCGTACAATGATCGCGATCGCATCATAACTACTTAGAGGACAGATTGGAATTTCGTCGAGCTCGAATTTTTGCCTTTTTCAGCACCTCCGGCTATACGTTATTAAATCGTTATATAACTCTCGTTCGAATTATTCTCTGCCTAAATACGTTGCCCGAGGATTAAAGCGAAAAAAAGAAATAGAGGTTATACGACTACGACGAATAAATTTCGCGAGGAAATTTCGCCCGGTCGTTGATCATTTTTAATTATGGTTGGTTTATGTTTTTACGAATTGACGATGCGTGGTTTTCGTCTACGAGTTTTCGTCGAAGATCATTAGAAACAAAAACGTTACGTTACCGGAAATCAATGAACGATCGATTTATCATTTTTGATCGATGTCTCCTAAAAATTAAGTCGATCGATCGAATATTAAAATATATAAGTACAACGAAAAAAAAAAAAGGAACAAGGATGAGAGAGGCTAGAGGAAAAATTGAAATTGAAATATTATTAACGTTTCGTTACGTTCTCGTTGAGGAGGGGAAAAAAGAGTAACAATAATAAAACACGATCGATCTCTCGAGAGCGGTATTGCGCAACGGCGGGGACGTAAATAACCATCCGTACAATGGCGCGGCGCAAAAATTCATAAGCGTTCATTCTCTCTCTCTTTCCCTCTTTATGTCTCGGTGCGGTGCGCGGTTACGCCGCAGTTGTCTTTATGCCTCTTTCTCTCTCTTCGATGCGATTACTCCGTGATATAATACTGGCGCAAGGAGAGCGAAGAGAGTGACTCGACGTTAATTAACACCCACGCGAAATCGCGAAAAATCGTCTGGAAAAACATCAATTATAGCGGTACACGCACTCTTCAAAACTGATAAACTCTTCAATTGCGCAACCCCACGTGTCCCACGAACATTTCTCGCGGCATAATTTAATGCTATTCCCACCGATCAACGGCTCTGGAATAATTTAAGCCAGATTCTAACGAATCGTAGAGACATATAGAGAAAGAGGGAGGGGGGGGGGGATAAAAAGATGAAAAAAAAAGGAAACGAACCGCGTGAATACCGAAGCTGTGACATAGCCTCGCACCGTCCAACTTATTACATTTCGTTATTCACCAACAGGTTTCTGCTGAATACGATTACCGATCGTCTATCGGTCCGCGTGCGTGCCTAATGGGGGTCAATAACTGCTTCGGAAAGGTATCGCGTCGGAGATTTTTATCGGTGCGTTAGATCGGTGCAAAAATTTGTCGGGTGCGCGTGTAACGAGAATCGGTGTACACGGAGCATACCGTAGTATGGGTTTCACGCTGGAGAGGCGGACCAGTTGAAACGAGTTTCGACGAAGGAGAACCGCCTCAACCCACGAAAAAGCACGAGCACGACGACGAAAAGTGAAAGGGAAACGCACCACGTGAGGAGTCTCTTTTCTCTTTTCCTCTTCGTCGCACTCTCTCGCCGCGAGTTTCTCGCCAGCTCGCGCTTGGAAGCTCCCCGACCTAGCTTAACCTCGCACGCTCTACGTGCATTATATACACGGAGAAAATGAAAAAATGCCATTTTTGGATCTTCGCGGAATCTTTTGCTACGCGAGAGCGATCATTCACTCGAGAGAAGCCTCGATCGCATAGCCAGTTTCTCTCGTTTCGATTGTCCCATCCGATTAGACGCGCGAAGTTAGCAAGCTGGAGGATTTCGGAGGAGCGACCTTTGACGGTACAAACGAAGAGAGGAAAATCGTATTGCGACATAGTCGTGTTTTATCGCTTGGGAATATAATAATCTACGACACGAATATTTCTCCTTTATGAGAATTCTTTGTAAAGTTTCTAAGAGCAGCTCCGGCGGGGCTGGAGCAGCGAGAGTGACGCCTAAACATATCCTCGCGTAACTCGGAGAACGTTAACCTCGACCTTCGACGCGCATACCTGCGCGTTATAGGCTGCCAACGTATATACGAAAAGTTTCTTCCTTCTCAATTTCGACGATAATTCGATTCGAGGCGCGATCGTACACGCGAGAGAGGAAAACGTTAATGAATTAGCGTTTAATCTCGATCGCATTAAACGGCCGTTGATCTAACGACACTCGTCTGGTCCGGTAACGTTCGTCATCACCTTGAGACTGTTCCTCTAATTGTCCCGATTCTTATTTTCGTCTTCGCTTTTTCTTCGTAACTCTTTCGGTTTATGTCCCTGCTCACGGACATCCCCGGATTCGTGTTTTAATCCAGTTTTATGGCAAAGAGTCCGATACCGATGAAATTAAAAACATTCGAAAATATCACGCGATGCTGGATTTCTTGCTGGATAGAGTCCCATTGACAAATTAGCTTCGTGTTATTTTTTTGCACCCCGTCGTGAATCTCGGGCTCGAGAGAGGAAATTAATATCGTCCAACGTTATTTTCTATTCTAGATTAATTTATGCGTTCCGATAATGGATCGTCGCTTCTTCTTCTTCTATTGTGTTTTTATAAATTTTTTGAACGCTAACGTAGAGATGTAGCCCGTCAGTCGCGCGATGACGCGATCTCGTTTGGAACGACGACGAAAAATCAGAAACGATATCGAGCCATTTCGTGGATTCCGAGCCGCACGCGATGATTTGCATACCGGTCTTCTCCGCAAATCGATCCGAATATAAGCGATACTTCGGGAAGAGAAACGCGAAAATCGAAATAAAATTAATTTCTTGCCATATCATTACTATAGCTTCTCCGATTACACGATAGATTACGTTCGATTGGACGTCCGAATCGTAACAGCTTTCTAATTACCACAATGACTGGTGCTTTTTCGGAACGGTCTTACGAAACGAGCGATTAGTTATGTGGATGAGTCGTCGCTCTTTACGAGATCGGATTACGGAAAAATCGTAAAACGTCTCGACCCAGAATCCTCCTCCGAGATCTCCTAGACGCAATTACTCGACTATTATGAAAAATGAAGCACGGATAACGATTTTCCCTATTGGAGAAAACGAGGGATATATATCGCGGGAATAGCCATTACGATAAAGACCTTGCCGTCGATGTGAGCATTCCTTATTTTACGATCGGCGCGGAATCGGTGACCCCATGCGTATTCGATATGCGCGCGAGCCTCATTACGCAAATCGCGACAAAGCAGCGTGCTGACTACTCAAATGGCGATTTTTGTGCCCGACGATCTCGCGCAATATATATTGCAAATCGTCGTCTCCTTGTCGGGGCCATTACGCGCGAGGGGAAATTACGGGATAACTCGTACACTCACGGCAAATGACGGCTGTAACGCACTGGAACGCCGTAATAACTCCAATAATATATTAATAACGTTGTCACGAGATGAAAAGAAACGGAGACGACAAAGCTCGGTTTCGTTTCGTCAAGGAGGAATCGCTGGGTTATTTCGCAATCGCGAGAAACCATTCTTGCTGAAAAATTGACGAGTATAATGCTATTAATTATTCCCGTGAATATAGTTTAATACAGGAGGAATTCCGAGAATAAGGAAAACACGCTCGTTAAAACCAATTTCTGTAGCCTTTTCCGAGTTAAAGATGGGGTAATTTTCGGTAACGAACGCTCCGTCTACGAGATTTCCTTTTAACCGTCGTCTTTTTTTTACGCGAAATTACAACTTTTTTACCAAATTTATTTCAATATATCGTCCAAGGAAGCTCGCTCGTTAAAAGCGACGTCTAACAGTTCCTATTAATCGATACAAATTTTACGACTTAATTGCGTGTGTCGAGCTCGGAGCAATCATTAGAGGCGAGCATTCTCTTCCCTCGTTCTCATGCCTAGAGCGTGATCTCACGGAAAAGAGGAGGAACTCGGAAGAGAGGCCAGGATTTGCGCAACATCGTACGGTGTGTTCTCCGCGCCAAGAGGTTTACTCGGTACACACACTCATTACCAAGGTCGCACCGTGCGGTTTCGTCCGCCGAGGGAATGATTAGGCGCCTTATTAGAAGCACAGATAGGACACCGGGAGTGAGAGAATATACAGAGTGTCTCGGATCGAACGTCATTCAAACAGATTACACGCAAAGTTTTTAACGAGAATTCCTTTTTCATCCCGATACTCAATTTATAATTCGCGTATTATTCGGATTTTATTCGGATTCGTTAAATTTCATTCAAATGGATTTATAAATTGAAATCAAAATGGCTGCACATCATTCAAATAGATGGCTCGGTAAATCTTGAACGAATATTTTTTTCTACTTTGAAGGACGATTAAATTAGAATTACTCGGGTTTCCTCAAAATCGTTCTTGATCGATTAAAAATCGCGCGAAAAAATTATCAAGAATGTTATCGTTTGAAATTTGACATGCCCCCTAAAAGCCGAAGTGACTGGAGCAATTCTGGTACACCGTGTACGTATGTCGTCGTATGATGGAGCGATGCGTTAACGCGGAAATGACGCCCGATGCGAGCAGGAGGAAGATATGAGCACAAAAAAAAAAATAACGATCGAACTGACGTAAGCACGAACCAGGAACAAAATGCACGAAGATAGATAAGAGAAAAAATCTCGAGACTGCTAAATCGCGGGAGTTACGTGAGTGAATATAGCCCGAGGCTCACCAACGGGATCATTTTTCTTCGCCACCCACTCCGTCGTCGCGAGGCAGGACGAAGCGAATCTTCGTTGATACGCACCCCGGCATACGAGTTACGTGATTTTCGGCACAATGCCGCGCGAACGCCATATGTCACTTGTTAATCGACTGTCAGGTGTAAACGAGAAAAAGAGACGAGACGGAATTCGCGTGGGTGTCTTTTGCAGTCCTCTCGTCGAGTTGTTTGCTATTAGACGAGTTACCTCGTCTCTCTCTCTCTCTCTCTCTCTCTCTCTCTCTCTCTCTCTCTCTCTCACTTGGTTTCTCGTTCCGTCGCAGTACTCGGTTTCGTCATCGTGTAAGACAATCCGTAATACACTCGCACCCGAATTGAATACAGTGGGTAGCAATCAGAGGCGTGTCCCCCCGTAATTACGCTCAAATCGGCCCCGACTCCGCGCGCATGGCTATCTTCGCGAGATACCAGACTGTAATCGCTTTTCGTCTCTTTTCTCTTTCTCTCGTTTTCTCAATCAAACGCCGAGAAATGAGATTTTTTTTTCCTCCGGACAGACCCTCGTTCTCTGGACAAATCGGCGTATCGTGTTGACGATAGTCAACAGCCTCGTCCTAAGCCTCATCCCGCTCGCGAAGTAGCTCGATAATTAAATTCAGATCCGCATAGCCAGCGCGGAATCCCTCCTTCTCAGGTTCGCTTGCCAATACGAACGACCATAAATTTCCAACTACCCTTCCCTCGGAATGTGTAGTCTCTCTCCTTTTGCTCCCCTTTTATTCTCCGGTTGTTCTTCTTTTTCGCTCGTTTAATACCAAACCCGTGCAAGGGCAAGGCTTCGCGTTAAACTCTTCCTTTTCTCTCCCTCTCTGTCTTACCCCTCTTTACCTCTCTCGCGCACATCCGGCTCGACAGTAGTCCTTCGCACGAGAGCGCCCGTCGAATTGATCGCAGGCGAAAAATGCACGCACGACCGGTTGCCGCTCTGCAGGAGCGATCCGTGCCGCGGACAAAGAAACCGCCAGCGAAGAGAATGCCTATTCAATTGTCAGCGGAGTCGAAAAAAAAATGTATCCATTTTTGCTCAATGACGATTCAGTGATAAATCGAATTTAAATACACTTTTGGAGCCCATAAAAATTAATTGTCTCGCTTTAACGATTCCTACGAGATGAAGCTTCATAATCGGAGATTATAATACACAAATGGAACGCGAGGAGGAAGAGAAAATCGAGTAGACAGACAGTTTTGGTTTATCGTACGAGAGAAGGACGTAGTCGACTGGCCGCAAGATTACGAAGCAAAAAAACGAGAGAACATCGAAAACTGGATCGACAGACGTTCGGCAAGACCGCACGCGGCGTCCGGAAGCGCACAAAGACCGATTCGCGATTATAGCACGCGTCGTTTGAGCCAATCTTTACGAGTTTTTTCATGCCCCAAAGGCGTCATATAATTTTATAGGCATACGTGTACATATCGCTCAATTTTTTCTCTCTCTTCCTCCCTCTCTCTCTGTCTCTCTCTCTCTCTCTCTCTCTCTCTCTCTCTCTCTCTCTCTCTCTCTCTCTCTCTCTCTCTCTCTCTCTATCATTCTCGCGCGTTTATCGGCGTACACGGTACGTCGATTCCGCTTCTCCCGAGAGTGACGGATGCGTCCTCTCGAGTGCACGCGGCAACCTCGTACTTGAAAATAAATCGCTCTCGATCTTCGTATACCGGCTGCGTATGTACACTTCTTTTTTATCGCCACCTCTCACTTCCTCGTAAGAGTCATTGCATTTTTTTCAGCTCCATTTCGGATCTCGTTTAACGTCCGTCTCGGTAGGACGCGATAGCCGCCCGTCACGCGAGACGATCCCAGACGGCGATATAATTGAGACGTCGTACGAAAAATCCATATGCATGTAATTGTTTCGCGAGTACCTCCGGCTCGATCTTATGAATAAAACGAGAGATGATTCCTAACAGAGACGCGCGTTTAATCGTCCGCGGTATCCCATTATCATAACGGGCAAGGATGTCTTACATTTTTTTTTTTATTTCGCTCATCGAGAGGGAAATTAAAATTTTTAATACGTGGAAAACGCACTCGAGAGCCCGCACGTGGGAGTCTCGAAACGGCCGGATAACGCTTTGCGGATTGACGTAACACCGTCCTCATGGTAACATAATTGTAACATTTCGCGCGTGCAGGTTGCGCGAGGACGTTACCTCGAAACGAGGTTAATCGCGGAGAAAACGCTAAAAATGTGCCGCGCGAGGAACTCCGCGGTTCCTCCGAGTACTTAAATCGAGTAAACTCTCGGCGCAATCAGCGATCGCATCGAGATACGTCTCGCACCTTCGCGACTCCAAGATGTAATTAAGATAGCCCGGGTACGCGCAGGACGAGTTACGTCCTCCCACACGAGCGGTCGAAAAATCTCTCGCTCTTAATGTCACGCAAAGGACAATTGCGTGCGAAAAGAAACCCGGCCTATGATTTCAGTTACGTCTCTTTTTTTTTCTTACGTCGTATGGCCATCTCTCGAAATCCGGTAATATCATTCTTGTTACACGACGAGATTAAAATCGTACCACGTGTTTGATCTTTTTTTCACTTTCGGTGTTGATAATTACGTCAGTGTGTATAATTGTGCAAAATCCGTGCGCACAACTGAGGTTCCCTCTATATTTTTTCTCGCATTTTTTTGAAATTCTCGGTGTATACGGATGATCGAACAACCGTTCCGGCTTGGTCATTATCCTATTTCTATCCAATCTCCGGGGTTGAATTATCGAGATTACGCGATCGGCAGGAGCTAAAAGTAATTAGCGATTATGCAATAATACAATTTTTTCGATCGGTTCGCGTCATAATTGGCCGGCACAATGGCGAGTGTGCGAATCGTTCGATGGGATAAAAAAACTTTTTTCTGTCGTATTTTTTGGCAAACTTTTTTACGCGATTCAGACCATATCCTCATCAATGTCAAGACGATATCGTATGGGAATCTTGTCTACTGTACTTCTGTTGTAAGCCGGTTGTACATGACCCGCGTGCTAACGCAGTGAACTAGAAAATAGGAAAACTCGTTATGGAGCTTCGAATTCTATCCAAGGAATATCGAAACCGAAATGACTCAGAAATTTTACGAGGAAATTCTCTGTTCGCTCGAGATATTTGGGATTCGGCTACCGTACACAGGAACAGCCTTTTTTTTCATCCAAACACGACGGGCTCGTCTGCAGCGGGTTTTCATTCGATGTTGTAATCGCCTGGATTAAATCGAACGACGACCCACCTTATTTAGCTAGGACAATGGGAACCGATAAATTGACGTCAGCCACTCGTCCGGCCGTTGGTTTTTCGTTGGTCTCGGCGAAGACTCTTAAAACTGTTTTTCGAAGGTTTACGAAATTCCCATCGACGTCATAACCAGCGTTGTCTGTATATCTTTGAAAATCATTAGCCCCGTCGCGCATTAATTCTCGAGATTCTCAATTACGATACGCGGTCTCACTCTCTCTCTCTCTCTCTCTCTCTCTCGCTCGTTTAAACTCCGTGCTCAGGCAGTCGGAAAATTGTTTTCCTTTTTGCTACGATACAGCAGCGGGCATGTACAGTTGTCGTAATACGCGTGTAGTAACGGCACGTAGGCGAGTGCTCACCTTTCAGACGGTGATCGAACAATGAACTTTTCGACAGCCGGCAATTACAGTTCAGAAGAGAAATATTTTTCGCGAATAGTTTTCTGCGAGGGTATACGAAACCGCCCATCTAGGTACCGTGGACCTTACTCTGGCTTTTTTTCGCTCGATTGCATAACTCGCCGCGCGTCTCCTTCGAGCTCATCCCACTTGCACGAGTGCCGTAAAGGTTATGCGGAATACGCGACGCTTATTCGTATCCATACATATGCCAAACGTATGGGCGATCGCGAGTACGTTTATACAGGGTGTCTCACAATAGCCGCGCGTCCTTCAAATAGTAGAGCAAAAGTCCTTTTCCTTTCTTTCATACTTTGCACGGCTGTCGAGCAATTTAGATTTTTCGTTAGCCAATCAAAAATGACCTCAAAACTATTACGAATGTGTGGCTATACGTTATCTTTAATTGGCACACACTAAATCTAAATAGTCGACTATTTTAAATGAGTTAGGCAATATTCATATTAATATATTCGGTTTTGAACAAACTATATATTAGTTTTATTTTGCTATTCGATTTAACTGAATTCTAAAAATGAAAAAAAAAACATCTGTATCGTGCATGGTCATGAAAATGAAGAATGTTAAGACTATGTGTGAACTCTGGGACATCCTATAGATGAATTAGACAAGTGCACAACGAGCGTCACGTACATTTTCACCCTGTGAGAGTTCTGACTTTTGAACGTGTGGGCGCTGCCGCGTAACCAATTCGTCGAAACTAATCCATGACAGGTGGAATGTCACAATCAAAATATCCTCTTTCCACGATCATACGTATTAATAGAAGAATTGCCACACGTATATCAATCCTCCTCTCAATTTCACCTTTAAACTCGCGTACACGTCGCTAGATAAATCTTCAGTTGCGGCTCAAACGAGAGTGAGAGCGAGAGACGATAATCCAACGATAATGCCAATGCGTTTGCGCGTTTCATAATAGTCGAGAATACGCAATTAGACTACCAAGCGGCTGGCTGTTTATCTTAAATTGTTCGAAAAACGTAGGAATTATCGTGACCCAGAAATTAGGCACGTCGTGCGCCGGGCAATTTTAATGAAATTACGGACGTTCGTTTTAATTCGTGAAACGAGCGTGAGTACACTCGTACGAGAGAAATAATTAAACGACTGAGAGAGTTGCGGGCTCGATCATGGTAAACGAGCCCGCTTGTGAGAACGAATATATACTCGATTTTAGAATTTTTATCGCTCTCGTACATACAGTGCGATATAACGAGCAACTCTGCTCTTGCTTTATTTACATAAAACTCGTTTGAGAGATTTATATTACGTAGTATGAATCCACTTTATTCGAACAAGAGAATGTACGATTATTTTTTTTTTTGTTTCGTGGAATTTCTTCGGAGCCAGAGCGAAATAACACGAGAGTTATAAGGAAATGTCGTGGCACCGATGAAAAACACTCAGCGTTCGCACTTCGGCCCGCGTCGAGCGAGCTCACTTTTCCGGCAGAATGCATTTCCGCGACGCGTTTATTTGCGTAAGGTAATCGCGAGTTCGCGAAAGGTGGAGCGGAGACCTTGGCCAGAAAATTGCACAATATAACACGCTCGATAATTTCGCACGGTGGATATAATGCGCGTTTACGTCGAAAAACGTAATTTGCCCCGGACGATTGAAATCGTAATAATAAAGCGATCTGGAACGAGATACGCACGCGAAAAGGAGATACAATCGAGATTAAACGATCGGGTGGATGAGGAATCGATCACGCGATTCATTGACTTGTCATTCGTCGGCCGCTCGACAATGAAATATTTCGATTATAGAACGATCACTGTCACCTGACATTTCGGCGCGGTAGTGGTGTTCGCATGGGGACTTATCTAGCGTCGTGTGATCGATACCCGCGACTCTCGCGACTCAATTCGCACTCGTGATTGATGCAAACAACCAGAGAATGTATTTTTTTCGCATAGGCGTTTCGACGCGAAATGATCGATTACTCGTCGAGCATTTTTCGATGATCTTGTAACGTCTCGTCTAGTCGATTGCATTGACCTTAGTGGGTCGATTCGGGTAATTTATCCAGCTAATGACGGATAAAGACATCGGTGGGTGTCGAACCTCGGGCCGATTTAACGCGCCAAGCTCGAATGGCGATTCGCAACGAGAAAGAGGTATTCGTGAATTGTTCGATCTCACGAAACTCGATGGAATCGAAAAATATCTCACGGAGCGTGAAATTGAGTATATCCGGTGATTGGCGATTATCCCGGACAATCTTCAACTCGATCGAGCGAATAATTTTTTCGTTATACTCTCGCGAGACGTAAAATTGCTAAATTCAACACGCGATGACGAAACATCTGGCTCTCTCGACTTGGCGCTCGATTAAAATTTTTTAAGATTTTCCCTCACGGGCGAGTTTCGTTTCGCGGTCTAGCTGCGGAATGATAACCACCCACGCCGGCTAGTCAATCCCGTTTCCTCGTCGTCCCGCTCGCCAATTATGGCGAAAGTCACAAAGAGCTGTCCGAAAACGGAAGAAGATTTTTCCAGCTTCGCTTCCTTCTCATCTCGTCGACGTTCTGTCGCAATCGGAAGGATGAAAGGAAAATCGGTTGTTGAATCTACTCGAGTTTCTTATCTCATCGTTGAGACTTACAGGGTGTCCAATAATTTAGGATGGTAAAATTTGTTAACGGAAAATTCTTTTCTATAATAATGTATGGACCAATTGAAAATGATTTTGAATGATGCCCGAACCGTTTCAATATTTTCTCGAGTCATCGAAGGAAATTCGAAACTAGCTAGCTGGCTATGTCGACTATTTGAATGATATGGTCATTTTTATTCCAATTTTTGAATCAATTTAAATAAAATTCAATGACGAAATCAGATCGAACTACGCCCCCGTGGTCAAAAACCATTTATAATTGGTTGACGAAAAACCCGAATTGCTCAAAACCTGTAAATCCGTGATCGAAACGAAAAAGAACATTTTTGTTGAGAGTTTCGTGAGCAATTTATTATTGAAATGAGATGCAATGATTTTAGGACACACTATGTATAACTATGGTTTCGAGGAGGAGGATCGATCGAAATTCCATCGCCTTGGCCGATCGTCGCGAGGAATGTCCCGTTTTAAAAACAACCGGAGGCCTTGCTATTCGTCCTCTCTCGGTCGAGGTCCCTGGGAAGTCTCGATCCTCGAGGCGCGCGTTATGAATTCTGGACATAATACTACTGGACTTATCCTTATTTTCGGCTGATGGCGGAATTTTTTTCTCTCGATCCCCCCCTCTATGCACCGACTGACTATATAATATCGATCGGGACTCTCACGATGAGAGAGAGAGATATACGACGACACCGACGTTAAATTATCGCTTCGCGTCCCGGCCCGATGCAATATTCCCATTCATGTTTATTTATGAGCGAATTCCCAAGGTGCAACGGCAACGCGAGCTCGCGCGCTACTCGAGAGACGCATCTCGCGCGCATTACGCGACATTGAAAAAAAAAAGAGGAGAATAAGAGAGAGCGAGAGATACGAAAAATGGTAAGTCTCGCGGGCGCCGAACGGCACTCTCGGGCTGGCCGCGTAAACGATCGGCAATCGTAAAATAGGAGTATATTAATCCGAGGCGAGAGCGCGTATACATATGTGCGGATTACAACGAGCGAGCGGCCTTGCGTCTTAAACGCAAGAGATCGGAGCCGGGAGATTGGCATAGGTTAGGCTCCTCTTACCGTACCAGCTATTCGTTCGCGCCTTTTTTCCTCGTCTCTCATTTCTCCTCTTTCGTTCCTTGTACCGTTATATCATCGCTGATGTAACTCGATCGGGTTGACTGTCCCGCGTGACACTCCTCCCGAAGATTTTGATAACGCTCGACGTACTCGCCATTCCCTCGAACGAGGATTCGAGTCGACAATAAGAAATATCAGCCGATTTTAAAATCGGAGAGGGATTCGAGTGACATTAAGACCGAACGGGTGAGACGTGACTGGCCAATCTGGCCATGGCATCTCGCCAAAATAACGACTCGCCGTCGGACGGTCATTCGGTTTCGCTGAAATATCATGCCTTTTTTATCTCTCGCTTTCTCCCTCTCCGAAATCTTTTTTTTTTCCTCGATTCTACGGAGTATTTGTAAGCACCGAACGTGCAAATCCGGCGGAACGGAGAGTGCGTGACGGCGGGACATAGTGCGTACACGCGCGCGGGCTCGATTGATTCCCTCCGATGTACAGAATGCGCGATCGCGTTTGTCAACTCGTCCGAGAGCTGTAACGACCACCCAAAAAGCGTACACGCATTAACATACAATGTGTTTCATCGGTATTATAACGTTCCTTTTCGTTTCATCTCTCGCGGTTGAAATTTTACGACGAATAATTGTATATAATCAGGTCGAGTCCATTACTGGAAACGCTTTTTCGCGAGCCCGCCTCATATCGTCGATAATCAGTATTTTCGCGAAAATCGGCAGCGCGCACACGCACCCGCGTGCGAGTCGATAGACACCGCGGGACGGGCGCGCGATGCACGTTTCGCAACGAAGCCGCGATACGATCTCTCGTTTTGGCATAATAAAATTAAAGGAAAGAGTATCGGTGAAGGAGCCCCCTCGATCGGTAATTTTTCCATTTTATATTATTATACTTTTAACATTTTTTTTTGCGTAATTTGCGAACGGAGCTCGGCCCGACTCGAAATCGATATGACTCAGGCAATAGACGAGTCACGAGATTCGCGATCGGGAGTCGGTTTTACGCTCTCGTCGAGAAGAAATAAACGCATGCGGTACGCCATTAGCTGAAATCTCGAAAGCCTTCGGGAGTCACCCACACCCGCGTCACTTCTTCTGGCTCTCTCGTACGAGCGGGTCTCTCCGCGGTTGTATATATAGCCGGTGGCCAAGAAGAGAGAACTCGAAATCCTTCACGCCTACGTTACTATTCCGTCCGACTACACACGCACACTCCCGCGAGTGCGTTTTCTGAGTTTCTTGTCGAAAAAAAAAAAAAGAAAGAATAGCCAAGACAGAGAGAGAGAAAGACAGTGGCTAATCGTAGAGACAGCTTCGTACATATTCTCTTTCATCGCACGTCTTAAGGATGTATCAGAGGAATGCGCATAGAGTCGTAACCGACAATGTGGGTCAGGGTGAGGAGCGCCGTTCGAGATCCGGAAATATGATCGAGGAAGGGAAATCTATTATGGGAATATCGATTTTCCCGCGACGCCCACGATGAAAATGAATTGGTCGCTCGCGTAATTTCATGGTACTTCCTCTTACTCAACCGCCCTTACGTGATCGCTAAAGTATACCGGGGACGCGCTCGCAACTGTAGCGAGGATATCGCTCGTGAAAAATCGACACGCGTCGAAATCACCGCGGACGTATCGTTAGCGCGGCCAGCGAAGCGTACTAGCGACTTTTCCACGGCGGGCCTCTTTCGCAACGCGACGTGTCTTCCGAATCGGCCCGATACGCGCTCGCTGAGCGTTTGTTGCGAGAGGGTACGAGAATCCTCGCACGCAACCGGCGTTAATTATCGCCCCGCGAAACGCTCAATTTCGACTCGCCGATCGGCGATTTCCGCGCGCTCGGTGTTGCCGGGAAGTTTCGCGACAGGCGCCGCCGAGTGAAATAAAACGAAGGATAAATCACTCGAGCCAATTTGCCAAATGGCATCGGGATTCCAATATCTTACGCATTATCGCGAGAGTTGGAAGCCGAGAGAAAAAAAATTATATTCGCCTTTCTTGTTTTTTTGGCTGTCCCTCTCTCTCTCTCTCTCTCTCTCTCTCTCTCTTTCCCTCTCTTGCTCGCTGCTTCGTTTTTTCTTGAGCCGCAGCGTGCACGAATCGACACTTTACGATCGAATCCGAGTAATTTTGCCGGATTGTCGTACTTTATGCAATAAAGTAATTTAACCTCCTCCCGGAGAATTAAGAGCGTTACCGAGTTTTGAGGACTCGCGTGAACGAGCCACCGTGTTGCTTTGCCTCAACTCGGTCTTATTATGTCAAGGATAATTATAATTCGTTAATACGTACTCGCGTCTCTATGTATTTTTTTCCCCCTGTGTAATTATTGAATCGAGACAACACCGTTTCGATTAGCCACAGAGGTGTACAGCGTCGTCGACGTTTAAAGTTCTCGTTTTCCTCGATCGCGTAGCGCCGATTTCGCGCCATATAGGTATACGCTCGAACGCGAGTGGCCGTATTCGCATTAGCGGGTTTGCAAGCACACCGACAGCGTTACGTAACGCCTCGAAATTCCCTCGTATATTCCGTCCAAGCCCTCCCGCGCAAGCCTTATCAATTTTCCTATCGCAATCGGTAACGATGGAGAATCGTCTTAGAATAAATTACGCTCGATATTATATCACAAAGACACTTTCACTATCGCCGACTCGGCCGGACTCGGGCGTAAAGAAAACATTTCGGCCTCCCCGTATGAGTCGCCCCCAATTGCGAATCCATGCAAATCGTCAATACTCACCGACATCTCGTACAAACGGCAGTCTCGATTCGGTGAAACTTGGATTTAATTCCCGCTCGATGCACTCTGGCTCGAACAGGGTCTCTATCGACTCTCGATCGATATCGGAAGAATCCTCGCGGGGCGAGAAACGAGCGAGACAAAAGAGAGAAGTAGAAGAAACGATAATCGGCTTGAAATAATCGCCCCGGGCGGTGTAGCTCGTTGAACTCCTCGCGCTCGGTTATTCTCTCGTGTCTTATTATCGCGTTTACGTATATACAGAGGCACGCGTCTCGTAGCGCGCGTCGAGCGTAATGTTAACCGTGTGTAACCAGATTGGGCCGTGCGCGCGCCAACTCTCTCGCGTGCATGCGGTTTGGCCAGTAATTCGAAGACTGGCCATCGCCGTGACGATGCCACGGTATTCAAAGATCGAAACGGCTGAGCGCGAGCGCGAATACGAGGGAGCACGCGCGCGCGCGTGTCGCCTCTCGCGGGGGGGCCTGACGTTCGTGCGAGTAGCGCGCACTTCGCGAGGGAGGAGGGGGCCCCTGACCTCTCGGGCCTCAAACGAGGTGGGGTGAGCGAAATACGAAACGAGATTCCGAAAAACCCACTCGCGTGGTTGGTTACACTCTCGTTTCGGGATTTACGCGAGTACGTCCCGCTCGACGATCGACAAAACCACTGAGAATCGTCGAGGTTCTTTTGAGAATTATAATTCATTTTTTTTTTTGAAACTAGAATCTGTCATGCGAGATGATTCAGAAAAAAGTGAATTTGAATGCAAGCATAGTTTCGATGCGAGGCAGTCTAATAGAATGATCGTTCTGGGTTGTATTGCGTAATTTTTTTTAATCATCGATCGGTTCGATAAGAAACTTATTCTGTCGTTTTAATAAATTTTGTATAAATCTGCAAACGCACAATGAACAAACTCACGTTTACCGGTAACTTTCCCTAACTTTAACAATGAGAATCCTACTTTTCCCATAAAAATAAGAAATCTAGAATCTCCTTAGGAGAGGGGATAAGGTGGCAGGTAGGGTGGGAGGGACAAGAGCATTGTTAGGCACGAGGATACGCAGCCTTGTCCCAGTGGCGAGTTCCCGCGACAAAGTCGATAAGAAACGGAAAGTGGAATTCTCCTATGAACTTCGCTAAAAACTCTCATCTGGCTAGCAATTAGCCGAGTTACTCGCCAAGGGGGGGATTGGTTCGCTTTTTGGTCTCACCTCGGATCGGTCCGGGTCTGGCCTTCGATGAAAAAAAATACCATTGGAAATAATTATCGTCCCCCAACCCCCTTGCCCCCGTAAAGTGAAAAAGTCAATAATTCTTAAAGTGGCGCCGAGGGACCACGCGACACTCCGGGGCGAGTATGTAATATCGAGGAAGACCGGGCCGGGGCGGTCTCTCTCGAGCGTCTCCTCTTCCGTACCGAAATATCCTTATTTACATGATTGTATTTTCGTTCGGCTGTCTCTCCCTCCCACTGCGAAGATGAGCGACCCGTTAACTGGGTCATGGATGCTTTGCCGATCGATAACGAAAATCACTGATATTTCTCTCTCTCTTTTACCTTTTTCTCTGCCTGCCATCCTCTCATATTACGCTTTATTTACATTGCATTCACGAGCGCAATGTCACGCGCCGTTCAATGATACCAATTAATTAATCGACGTGCGTCGTCGAAATATTAATACACGCGCCGTATACAGTACAAAATTGAATTCACGGTGTCCAGCTGATTCTCGGAGGATAAATAAACATGCGAGATGCGACCGATAAACGCGGACTCTCTGGGCTCGCTCGCAATTAGCCAAGTGTATTAAAAGGGAAAAGAAATCCTTTCGCTCTCGTTCGATCGGATAAAAATTCGAACCGACGAGAGGCGATAATTGAAATCTCCGTTGTTGGCTCTTGTTAAAAGGATATTAATTTTACGAGTGAACGAAAAGAGCGAGAGCGAGAGCGGGCAAGAGAGAGAAGGGAGAGAAGAAGAAGGAGAACAGGGGTCGTTTTCGCGATCTTGACGAATCGCGATTAATCGTCCGGATATGTAATGGTCAAAAAACCGCGAACTCCTCGAGTCGAAAATCGTTGCAATTGCACGAGCGAGCAAACGGGTCAGGGCTGAGCGTTTTTTTGACGATCTAGACCGAACGAGAGTCGTCTATACCCTTTTAACGAGTCACGTAGAAACCTTTATTCTCATCCTGATTTATAGCGGCGTTTGCACTCGCGACTCCTCGACTCGTCGACTGCGATAGCGTGCCACCTTCGTATCGCTGAATCGCTACGCGCTGAGGTTAAAAGCACCGCGAAGAGATTACGGCTTAGCTCCTCCGGTGTATCTAACGAGTAAATATCTCATTACGTAGGTGTCGCAATATCCTGAACCGAGCGAGCTATGTAATTGGGAAATTACACTAATTCGCGGGCACGGGACTGACGGAGTTAACTTGATAAGCGCGTTTCTCTATGCATCTCTCTTTCTCTACCTCTCTTCTTCTTGTTTATCTCGCGACACGCTCCCGGTGGCTAAATGCCTCTTTAACGCATCGTTGTCTACCGAGAATGGGTAGTCTTCTCTCCTCCTCTCTTTCCTCGCCCCTTTTCACTTTCTCTTGCTTCATTGTACCTAGATGGCGTACATAATCGCGGAGGGATGGGGGGATCGGGGTCAAGGACGGTCTTTAAGCCGGCTCTTAACGACGTAATAGAGACGGGTCTGTCACCGTATCGAGGAGAGTATATCGCGCCGTTCGATCCAGTCTACGATTTAACCGTATTCCCTCGTCACCGTCACAGGAAATATCGATCACGACGCGTGACGTTTTAATAATTCTCCGATTACGATTTTCGGATTTCCGTGGCTCAAGGTCGATCCCTTCTTTCGCCACTCACGCAGATCGCGAACAAAGAAGCCCGCTACCATTTTTCCTCCTTTCCGAGGGGTTACGAAGACGTTTCGGCTACGAGGTAAATCGTCGAGACGGGAAAAAATCGGCAACCCTCAATCATCGCTGAAGGCTCTATAAACGAGAGCAATTCCCTTTTACCCGATGATTCTTATTCGAGAGTAAAAAAAAGGTCAAAAATGGCGAGGAAACACGTAACCGACGGCGTCACTTCCCGGCAAAGAGTGCATTCTCCCTCTTTTTTTCTTACGGAGAGACCGACATAATATAACGCACGCCGGTAATTGCAAGAGGAAGCTAATGGACGGCTCAAGTTTATTACTCTCGTTCGACCTTATTGAAACTGCTCTCGAATCGCGATCGGGATGAAAGAAAAAGAGCTCGGTCGGAGGGAAAAATGGAATCCGATCGCAATTTCGCGAAACGGTGCTCTTCTTGCGCAATCGTTCATTATTGCCGAAGCGGTGCGCGAGCGAGGAGCGATCGACGCGAAAAATCAGTCAATCGGCAATTCCAATCGGCGCGTTACCAGAATCGTTTCTCGTTAACGATTTTTTCCCTCGTACGGAGTAAAGCCTTTATCGGACAATGTAAATCACGCGATCGATCGCGCCCGTAATTATTTTCTACTTAAGTCGATTTTTCGCCGGGATGATTATTAACTCCTCGAGTGATGATGTATATCGCAAGGACGTTTCTACGGGCGATCGACGAGAGAACGAACGATCGCTCACGTGGCCCGGTATGCACGAACTCAAGCCTCTTGTACGCACGCACCTCGCCACGCACCGGCAATTACACACATCCTAAATTGAATTTAATTGGTATCCCGTGGGTCTCAATCAATTAGACCAGGGCGAATTTTTTTACATGTGGCGAAAATACCATCGCGAGGTAAGAAGAAAAAAAGAAGTCCTCTCGTACCTCGCTCGAGGCGAGCATTCTTTCGTCGCGTTATGCCCGCTACCGAGTTGAGCCGCTCGCATTGTCGCACGGAGTGAAAGAAAAATGAGTTACTTCAACCCTCGGGATACCCAAGGTCGATCGTTCTATCAGTCGCGATCGAGATCGATCGATAGTATTGTTCGATCGATCGGCCGATCGATCGAAAGGACCCGAAAATTCCTAGCCACCGAAATCCCTGGCTCCCCCGGAGTCCCGATTCGAGCATTTGGGTCACACCGTGGGCCTATAATTTGCGATAATAATGAAACAATGTCAGGGTCCTGAGAGTAGAAAGAGATTCAAAAAGCAAAACAAAAACTCGAGAGAATGCCTCCGATTGCCGGAATGAAGTGAAAAAAACAATTATTCAAGTACGCGGGAGCGTTGCGACAGAAATTGGCGCGAAAAAAAGCGAGGATTTTGAGGATAATTCATTCGATGATCCCCCGGTGGCGAACTCGCGAGCTCTTTTTGCGCCCCGGCTAATTACTCGGGCTCCGATCGATCGGTCCACGCGAGGATCGATGCGCCGATCTCGAGCGGCGGCTAATTGTTTCTCTTGCGCACGAGAGTACGCGAGGATTTTGCAACGAGCAGCATCCGCGCGCGCACTCGGGACTCGCAATTATAACGCGATTTACTCGCGCGTCGTTTAATTGGGACGATTGAAAAAAATATCTCTCTCCGTGTTGCTCCCTGCGAGCGCTGCTACAGTCGGAAGGTCACGCGCGAGAGCTCTCGCGTGTCGTAATTTTGGCGCCACACGCGCCATACGTACTCTCCGTACTCGATCCAATTTCACGCGATACGCCCGTACCTATACAAGGTGGCGAATTTCGATCGAATATTTCGTATTCGCATAAACTGAAATTACGGACGATATTTATTATTCAACTTGGTTCCCGGAAGGGAACCGCGTTTAGACAATTTATTTTGCCAACGTAAATTGTCTAAACGCGGTTCCCTTCCGGAAACCAAGTTGACTAATAAGGTAAACAATGACCGCGAAAGTCTTAAAACTATGATATTTATTATAATTTTTTCGATTGACTGGACATTTCAGAGTTGGCTATTAATTTTTCTAGTTTCCCTCGGAGTGTGTTCAGCCTTGCCGGGACACCTTGTATACCAAAGTACACAAAGTACGCGCGATACATTGCGAGGCGTTACTCGTTGAGATTTTTTTTTCGCTAAATCACGTGCCGTAACGTAACGACGACGATTATCTAATAATCGCCGCTAACTCCCGGCACGTACGGTGCGAAGAGTTCTCCGCTCGTTGAGAGAATATTCCCCGCGACGAAATTCCTCGAGACGCGTTCTCCGAAGGCGTCTCTCGCAACGTCCAGGTGCATCTTCGAGTCGGCATTCAGGATGGCCGAGAGCGCGACGACGACGATCGGTATTCAGGCCTCTCGTCCCTCGATTGCGCAAGAGAGCCGAACAAAAGGGGGAGAGAGAGAGAGAGAGAGAGAGAGAGAGAGAGAAGGCTCGCGCACGAGCTCGAGCGCACGTCACTCGACGCGTAACACACGAAAAACTTCGATCCTCGTATTCCTCGCTCGCCTACCGGCTTTACCTCGGATTCAACGCCACCCGGATTGACATTGAACGCCACATTTTCCGTATTCGTATCGCGTACCGGCGAATCGACGATATTATTCGCGTCTATGCCGGCTCGCTGATCACGTTTTCGTTACGTCCCAATACAACTTGAGCGTTTCCCTGAAGAACGCCGACCTACGCATCCGCCAATTGCGAAATGCAGGAATTCGTCGACTAGTGGTCACATTTCGCTACCGATAACGAGAATACCAACGTAGAAAATTTGCATCGTATTTGCAGCCATTTTTTTCACACCAGATAGAGGAGTAATATGTTGCACCGTTAGAAGAGGTTTAAAATTCAAGACAGAAATTAAGGATGAATTTCGCACAAAGACGACATATAATTTCGAGCTAGTCATTGAATTCGAGTGAGCGGTTCTAACGAAGGTACGACGACCTCGTCTCATTGTTTTCGAGACGACGCTATCTCGATAGAGGAGGCGAGAACCGAGCTCGTTTCGAGGCAATTAGGTGACGCGTGTGATCGTGTTACGCGATGAGGCCTCGCGCGGAAAGTGCCGACTAGTCGACGTTAGGAGGGTAATAAAGACGAACGACGAAGCCTCGAGAACTGTCGGACGAATATTAATCGTCCGTTCTCGTCGCGTTTGGCCCGTGACCGGTAACGCGCTCGGAGAAGAGAGAAACACACCCGAGAACGGGTTTTCCGGTCCTCGAGTTTACATTGCGCTCCGAACGTATATACATACTTACATAGTTCGTATACAGAAAACGAGGCGAGCGCGCGAGCGGACCTTGTAACATATACGCAAATAACCCAATAAATCTCGGTATAGGCTGATCCGAGCGGCTGATCATCTTCTTGCGAGCGCGTGTCCTTGACACCGCGGTGTCGCGTGGTGTCATCGATTCGCGCGGCGCATCTTCGCCGTGGAAAAGCGCCGCGGAATTTCCCAACGGTGCACGCGCGCGTCTTCTCTCTCAATGCTTTTTGTCTTTCCCGCCTTTTGTACGAATACGGCGCATCCATTATAAATTTTAAACAGGACTCTGCGATATTTCACCGCGACGGAGAACAGGAAAGTCGGTTAATGAAAATCGGAAAAGTCGTAATTGAGCTGGGGAGTTGGTTCAACATTCAAGGGAGCCTACAGAAAATTTTGTACCAAGAAAATGTGGAATTATTCAAATAATTCGAACTAAAAATATGAGATTTTTGGTAAATATTTTTCTTGAAATTGACACCTGTTAAATTAGCATTAAAAAACGAATCAAATATTTCATCGTAATAGCAGACACTGGGCTTCATATTTCTATGGTTCGTACGAATAAAATTATTGTAAATTTGAATTCGCTTATCCGACAAGAAGATTATATACCCACTTATGTATCCACAATTTGGAACTGATAATCTCCCTCGAGGTTGTCTCGCCCCGAGGCTGCGGAAGCACGGTAGCCAGACTGCACCATTACGCCATCGTAAAAATGGAGCTAATATCGATAATTAATCCGCGTTACAAATTGGCAATTTGTCTCGAACGATCGATCGATCGGTCGATACGTCCCCCCCCCC
>NCVS01000282.1:88139-129094 GCA_003055095.1 Goniozus legneri
GGAGCCGCGCGATTCTCTCGATATCTCGCGAAAAGCGGCCTCGCGCCACCAAATAATCCCGACCCGAAATAACCTCCCGAGTGGGAGAACTCCGATCGGATAATACCCGCGGTGTCGCAAACTCGGGGCGTGATAAACATCGACTGACGTAATATATCAATACGATGGAATGTGCCTCGGAGGTGTGGGAGAAGGGAGAGTAAAAATATCGGTTTGTAATTGAAACGTATACAGCTCTCGATGATTCGGTAGGCAAAACTCGAGTTCGTTCACCCCTCGAAAGGGGAGGAGAGGACATTATTCCTGGTATTATCATAACCGTGAATAATAAACTCTTTCGTATATCGACTGGTGACCGAACAGCTGTGTTGATCGATCGAGCTAGGGAAAGAGAGAGGCTCAGGAGTAGAGGGAAGGGGAGTCGAATTGGGGATATTTATCGGAAATCGATGAATCCGTTGCGTAATCTCTTCTCGATCGTTCATCGGATAAAAAAAAACCAATGAAAAAAGGAAGCAGCGCTCATTCCGCGCGAATAAAGTATACCGAACGATGAATCCTCCGCCTCTCGACGCTGCCAATCCTCTCGAGTCGGAGCAAATCGTTCTTATTAACATGACAGAAGCTGACCGCGAACTCGGTCTAACGCGAGCTTTGTTCGCTTCGCGGTAAGCCATTATCGTTGCGCGCATTAACATTAAAATGGAACACCTCGCGCGATCGGCGCATCGGGAGAGTTCCTCGATTTATGGCGCCGATCCTCGTGAATTATTGCAACAGCGATTTTCATCGCGACGAGCGTGCCGAGAACGCAGAGAACACCTGATCTCGATTAACCGGCGATTTTTTTTTTCTCTCGCAAACACGATATCAACGTAGATAAGAAATATCTGCGAATTTTTTCCTTTACCCTCCGGCGCTGAATCGGGAGATCATCGTTACCGGTTGGCGTGTGTCATCGGGGCGCCTAGCTCGTTAACATGGAATACCAAATACGATCTACGACCTTGACTACTTGGTCGCGCCTAATCGATGCAAAGTCGAAAAGGCCCATCGCGAAACGGTATATTCGATCGTTAATGACGTTATTGAAATTATTTGATGTATCTTCCACTTTTTTGGGACCAGCCAGAAACCCGTACCGATACCGATAATTGCTTGTTATAGTAGTGAATTAATTGCGCCGATTATTAATCCCCGACGAGACGAAAGAGAAGCGGAATATATCGGAAGTGGTATTTCGATCGACCGGGCAAACGAGTACGTCGAAATTTCGATCAAATTTATAAATACCATGGAATTTCGGCATAGTAGGCAGTTAAAATCAATTTTCCAAAATAACGCGTCCTTCGTTCGTTCGTTACCGTCCATTGTACTAGAAATCACCGTCAAAGACCAGCCGTAAATTCGGCCTCGTGTCAAAAATTTCGCATAACCCGACCATAACTGTCTCGTTCGAGGAATTGAAATTAATTCGGTGTGTGTATATAAGCGAATTAAACGTAGAGAAATTAAAAAAAATAAGGAGAGGGATCTCTCGGCGTTATCGTCCTCGCGGGGCTCCGCGAAGCGATAGGCATAACAGCCGAGCGTATATAATTCGACTACGTGAGTAACGAACAAACTATTTCTCGATTGCGCAACGTTCGCGCGAGCTCTCTCGACCGGCTCGCCGACGGGGGCCGATCCTTTGGCATCCAAGGATTCCGACGAAGCGCCAAATAAATGATCGGCTTCGATGCCGCTGACTATACCAACACAACGCACAGCCTTCGCGCGATTACGCGCGTCGAGAGAGCCAAGGTGGGGGGTTTTGATTCATCGACGAATTTACCTTACGCCCTATGTTCGACGATCAATTAAATCACCGGATTTTTCCACGTCTCGTCTCTGGCTAATTAAACGAACGCGCAATCTGCTCCGCTATCTACAGCCTTGCCGTAAGAACCCCTTTGTTCCTAGTCAAACAGTCGGAAAAAATACGAAATAAGTAAACTCTCGAGGACACCGACGCGAGAACGCGTCGGTGGGCATCCTCCTGGTCGGCGAGCGCACTTGTGTAATGTCTAATCGCACAAGATCGCTTCAAAATTTGCCATTTTTAATCATTCGTTGTATGGTAAATATATTCGAAATATCAAATTTCAACCGACTCTCGTTACGAAAAGCGTGTCTATTATTAATCAAAATGAGAAATAACCGAGAAAACGTCCGACATTGAAATTTCAAGATTTGATTTAACAGTTTGATTAAGTTAACCTCCGAGCAAATATCAATGACTGCCCGAACATTATACCTTATAATTCAACAAAACGAAGCTATTCTTAAAAATCTTTGACATCTGTTACCAAATTTATAAACTGGGATTGCCCACTCGCAACCAGGATGCTGACACATCATTTCGAATGCAGAACCACGTCCACTATGACATCAACGTTTAACCAATTAGATATAACCTCTGTTCTATCAAATGTGTCTTACATCGGTATTCTGCTTTTAATTTATCACAGTTATCAATGATTCAATCCTCGGGGGCTTGACATTTTTCACCGGAAAGTGCATATTCTCGTATCGAAAAATCGTATATGTACGTTTGTACGGATTGATAAATGGACTTTTTTTAATTTAGAAAAAAAAAATAAATAGATAAATAATTAAGTCGGAAATTAATTTTTCATCGGAAACGTCGCAACTTCGTTAAAATAAATGGAAAAAAAGAGGAGAAAAAAATTGCACTTTGTTCGATACGACTCGTGTAGAGATAGTCTCGTACGGTTCGTTACTCGGTAGCCATGATCCGTTTCCACGCATCGGTGATCCCGACTCTCTCGTTCCCACCTCCGTGAATGATGCTCCTCCGTGACGATCACAGCGGGAGATTCATTCTCCACCTTCGTCCTTTTTCTCCGCGTTTCGCGCGTATATACCTTCTCGCTCCGCTAAGCGAGATATTGCGCCAATGTTGCGACACACAAGTAAGCGAGCGCGAGAGGGCTCGAGAGCCGAAACGTCACGCAAGTCCGCTCATCGTCATTTTTCGGCCATCAGCGCTTCGTCTTTCGAAATTCCCCTCATTTTTTTATAAACTTTTTAATTGGATCTTACCCTCCGCACGTGCCGGGGATATCTATTAAGCGCGATCTATAGCCGAGCTCGCCCGTGACCCCGGGGTCAGTCTTGACCCCGCAAATCGGAGCGCAATGTCACGACGCGTTATTAATCCTGTTTTTTTTTTCCTCTTCTCGAAACTCTGAACTTCGACGAAAGGCCTCTCGATTGGCGTTTTAAACATTCAAACGTCACTCGGGTCTGTTCAACTCGAATTCCCGTTGATTCGGACGAACGAAGTATATCAATTTGTGAAAAATAATTTTCGTGTTTCAGATACGGGTACCGTTGAAAATCAATTTCTCGGCGAGACCGCGCGATGTTTCGGTGACGATCACGAAGAAACACCTGACGTGCGGCGTGAAGGGTCAACCGCCGATTATAGACGGCGAATTCCCCCACGAGGTGAAACGGGAGGACTCCACCTGGGTGATCGAGGACGGCAAAATACTTATGATCAATTTGGAAAAGGTCAGTGAACACTCGATCGACATTCCGGAATTTTTCTACTAGGTGATTATTCACGATCGATCGCGCTCCTTGCAGGTGAACAAAATGCAGTGGTGGTCGCAAATAGTGAAAACAGATCCCGAGATAAGCACCAAGAAAGTCAACCCGGAACCGAGCAAGCTGTCGGATCTCGACGGTGAAACGAGAGGCTTGGTCGAGAAGATGATGTACGATCAGAGACAGAAGGAACTCGGCTTACCCACTTCCGATGAGCAGAAGAAACAAGACGTCATTAAGAAGTAATTTCTCCTGGATTACTCTCTCATTTCACGTTCCGAATTCAATTTTTAATGTCCTACAATTTCCTTGTATTTTTTCAGATTTATGGAGCAACATCCCGAAATGGATTTTTCCAAATGTAAATTCAACTAAATACGCTTTGAAAGCACAATAAAAATACATTCTCACTATTAATTAAGTTTTTCGGCATTTCGTTGTTCGGTCGCTACTGCAATAGTGAAAAAGTTAAAGCTTATCGATTCCGACAATGGGTGCTTATTTCGAGTATACCGCAATTACGATATTCGATTTCTCGCGATAATCACCCACATATAGTTTAATTTTTTGTATCTACTTATATGTTTAAATACAATGTGAGCTATTTCATCGGACTATCGCACTATGTAACTGAAAAATGTAATTACGTTCAAACTTTTTCTTACTGGTCGAAATGAAATACATTAAATGTGTATAAATTTTATTGAAATATAAATTTATTTCCAACTGGCTATGTGCATCATAAATAGTATAAAAATCGAGAATCGATGGGAGAAAATTTGAGAGACCTTAATCTAAACGAACAATAATAATACACAACGTAAAATCATCAATCTCCGTATAAATATTGCAAAGGTAATCGCGAGATAAATATATTCGATGCAGCTATCATCGATCAAATAAATCTATTTGCCTTTATCAAATATTTTGTAAACGCTACTGTATACAAATTAATTTCTCTTATCCGAATGCATTAATTCATTATGAACTCACGATTCGCCGCTACGCATCGAAAACAAACACGAGCGATAAACAGTTAATGCCTTTTGTATAAGACTTTTGTATAAGACTGTAACTATAAGAGAAAACTTATAAACACAATCCTTTCGTGTTCCGTAAGAATTCGTCGCGTATAGAAAGTGAATAGTGGTATTCGTCGTTAAGTGTATTCATCGAATTGCTTCATGACTCGATTGATCCAGTAAATGTAGTTGGTGAGACGAGTGTAAACGCCCAATTTCGAACGCTTGCCACATCCATCACCGAAACTGGTAATGCCAAATATAGTCCACGGATGATCCGGTTTCTGAAGATCCCTGCACAAGAGAGGACCACCGCTGTCTCCCGCGCACGAGTCCGTCTTGCGATGTCGGTAACCCGCGCAAAACATATTCTGAGTTATTCTGTGATCGACGTAGGCGTCGCGACACGTTTCCTCGGATACTATCGGTATCTATTTTCATAAAAAAATGTAAAGTCAAAATAAAATACAAGAATAATAACAAACGAAACAAACCTTTGCCTCGTGGAGCACATCCGTGCCAAATTCGTCAATGGCCCGAGATTTGCCCCAGCCGATTATCGTACACAATTGGTTAACGGGTAGTGGTTGATTTGGCGCTGGGAGGCACGCGATCCCTCTCGAAGCTGTACGAGTTAAGGTTACCGGTAGACGCAGAAGAGCTAAATCGTTATCCACCGTACGAGCATCGTATTGTGGATGCACCACTATCGAATCCACCTGGAGAAAAATTTGTTGTTATTCTCTTTCGCTGTACATTCGATTAACAATTCTATAACTCACTCTGAGTTCTAATTCCGATCCCTCGTTGACAGTTAAATCGTGTTCGCCTATTCGAACGAAGAGGCGTTTTCTAATACAATGAGCAGCTGTCAACACCCATCTTGGCGATATCAGTGTCCCTCCGCAAAACGCTTCCTAAGAGAAATTTTATTTAGTTTTTTTAGAAAACCACTACTACTGCTGGTACCACTGTGAAATACCAACCCGGAACCTATTCAACACCGCTACTTGCCAAGGCCACATCCCAGGTACCGACGGTCGACCTCCGATGATCTTTGTGAAATACGATAATCTGGAATTTTTCGGTATCGTCACGGAACCGCATTTCCACATTTGAGAATTCGTCTCGGATGCAAAACTATCGACCGTATTGGGGTTCAACTCGAATTCGTCAAGAGCTGTATCTAAAAATGGAAAAATTGGTCAGAGAATTGCATTTTCGCGTCTCAATTAAATCGTCGCGTACCATTTTCGTCATCTTCGTGTTTTCCACGAATTTTACGCTGAATCCATCTCTCGCAGAAACTTCCTTCGACGTAACAGTAAGCGCTCTCTCTGATCACATCGCGGCCGCATATACCGGGCTTCCTGCACCACCTGTCGTCGATAATTCAGGATTCTATAGTTGAATTTTTGGATTCGTTAAATTTCATTTAGCGTTCATTTACCTGTGACGCTGCGTGGTACACAATCTCGTACAAGGCGACCACTTGCTCCATCTTCCGTAATGCCTACCGCGCCTGTCCTTCGACTGCTTGTTTCTCCGCCTACCCTGTCTCGGTTCGGCCTCCTTCGAATTCTATCGGACATATACCAGTTTTTCATATCGGACAAAAGATTTCAGTCTCCGAGTCCGAAGACTCGAAGTTTGATTCCATTCCAAAAACGAAAAATAATTCGAATTTTGGTTTATGTTTTACGTACTTTTACCACGTGAAATTTTCTTCTCCTTCGTCGTCGATTTCGCCGATCCCGATCTCGACAGCCTTTCTTTTGGCCGCCGTCACCGTGCTCGCATTTCCTCTCCTCCTGTTACAAAATAAGACATCAATCGCTCGTAATTCGCCGACGCAACGAATTAATTACCTTCAGCACTGTGGTCCCACAGATGCTCTTCGTTCGGCACATTTTCACGCGATTTTGCGTGCAGTGACGATCGCAGACTGACCACTCGCTCCATTTCGTAAAGTGCGACAATTTCGCAGATTCTGCAATCGAGAAGCAGACGTTACGACATTTTTATTGTCCCAGGAGGATGTCATAGATTTCTTGTATCAATTTCACCCACTGCAGTGTGGAAACTCACTGTTCTTTGGTGATTCGACGATTGCCGGTCTCTCGTTGATCGGGAAAATGAAATCCGGTTCGCCGATCGTTCCGACGTTGTCGATATCCTGAAAAGAAAAGAGGCGGAACGATGAGCTTCGAGATGGGGGGATGAGAAGAGAAAGAAAACTCGGAGTAAAAATAAGAGCTCGTGGCGAAGGAGTATCGTATGACGGTAGCTCGACGTGCGACCCAAGGACGAGCCTTTGAACTCAATCAAGCCCCGTATCCATTACACACGCGCGAAAATGACATTCGCGATTCGCGAATGGCATCTAATCGCTCTGGGATTGCGTAATTCGGTGCGTGGGTAACGATAGAGAGAGAGAGAGAGAGAGAGAGAGAGAGAGAGAGAGAGAAAGAGAATCGCAAAACGTTCAAGGGTGTTCGAAACGGACGAGCGATCCCGCCCGATAGACGCGGATTTTTTTATCGCTCGTTCCCCGGTCGGTTCGATTGCGTCATCGAGGTCGAGCCGTGTATCGTTGCTTGCAGTGTACGCGATACCTATTGTACTTTGTCATTTGGAGTTGTGCAATTGCCGATAAACACCGAGCTTCCTAACGCGACCGAGAATGGAGCGATTGTCAAATTAATTTCGCGATCGCGACGAAGACGTAGCAGCGAGTTACAGAGACAGAGATTCGAGGTTGATACGCTACGGGGCTGCAAAGAAAAGTGTATAATTTTGTCTAAAATTAGTGCAGCCAGCTACACGACGTATCAATTCGGTCGCAAAATTTACAAGTTTAATTGCCGTAATGCAAACAACTAAATTGGACGATTATGTCTTACAACAAACGCATTTGCATCGTAAATAAATTTATATCCCAACCAATTTGCTATACAGAATCGGATCCGGACTTTACACTGTCATTTGCGTTAACGCGTATCATCGGTTCGATAATGAAAGGCCGATTATTTCCGCGACTCGCGGTTCGAACAGAACGAATACGCCGCGAACGCGATTTGTCTAGATGGGAGAGGGGAGTAGAAAGCAGAATTTGACGACAGGGGGAAGCTCTAAGAAGACACGTCTTGCGTGCACCGTAGATGGTTACAGATGGCTCGTACACGCGTACAGAAAACACACTCGGAGAACCGAAAATGGCCGGCGATTTCTTTAGCGCACGCGCGCTCAGAGGAGCGTATAGAAATACGGATTCGACGCGGTAGCTCTCTCGTTCCTCTCCCTCCCTCGCCGCGAGAGTCTTTCTCTCCCATCACCATTCCCTCTCTCTCTCTCTCTCTATCTCAGCGGCCCTTTTAAGGTCTCCACAGGACGAATGCCCGCGCGCTCTCTCATCCCTCCCGCGCCGATAGAGGATCGCGGTCTGATTTATCGTTTCGAACTCTCGCGGGAAGGCCGCGAGAGCGCTCCCGGTACGGTAAAAAATCGGCGAGCCCGCGAGACTCGCGACGACGAGACGCAGACGAGAGAGGTCGAAACCGGCTCGCACCCCCGTTCGGCAAAAACGATCCTCGGTATACCTCCGAATGATTCCTAATTCGACAGCGAAAAACCCCGAAGAGTTCGCGATCTTCTTTCTCTCCTCCTCCCGCTCTCTCTCTCTCTCTCTCTCTCTCTCTCTCTCTCTCTCTCTCTCTCTCTCTCCCTTTTCTCTCTCTCTCTCCTCTTCCTCGAGACTCTCTCGTCCCGCGTATATACACGCATGCGGTTATTTCCAGATCGTCGCGTCGGTTTCACGACACCGCACGCACGCTTCATTGTTTTCCTTTTACTTTTTATTCCCTTTCACCCCGAGGTTACCTTTTCCTTATTCTCGCCTCGTTATGTTATTTTCCACGGGGTAGGATCTTGCCGTTCTTTCGAGACGTTGGATAATCGAGTCGAGAGCCGAAAAAAAATTTGTTAAATAAACTTCCCGAAGAGAACGAATTCGCAGTCTGGCATTACGCGCGCTAAATGCGCATCGGCATTTAAACATAATTACCGTCTGGCTACTGTACATCGGTGCAACAAGTTTTTCCGCGACTTCCCACACACCAGTCGCGAGCGTGGTTGCTCGTCCAGCTAAACTCGACACCGAGCTAAAAGACACCGAGAGATAAAATAATCTTTAATTCGTCCTCGCGGCGAGTTTGAGGCACAAAGACTCGACGAAGCGCGAGTAGACGCGAATGCGATTTGCGAGAATTTTGATTATAAGTTGGCAAAATATATCGATCGATTGGATTTTTCGAATTACCCTTTCTTGGAATTATTTTGAATAAAATTATTTGTCGATTATCGAAGTCCGACCGAGAGGAAGCCCGCGAGCAAACAATTCTCGTACAGCGATCTTTTTCAATTTCAAGGCCCCCCTGCTCCTCCGCTTGTATATATATACACACCTTTTCCGCGGTTTAACGGCACTCGTAAATTTCGTGCACGTGGACCGTGACGCGGGGCCGTCACGATGACGGGAGAGTGCGCACGGCATCTGACCCTTCCAATTTTTGCTCTTCTTCTTCTTCTTCGAAAAAGAAAGGCAAAAGTCCCTTTTTCCCCGCGCCACCCGTGACGAGAAGAATCTCGAAACGTGACCCATACCGAGATTACCGGACGTCGTCGGCTATCGACACGTCGATCTCGCGACAGGAAGTCGCGATTCGTGGGGTGTCCCGGCGAACGTGACGTTAACCTGACCGATCGTAGGACCGGCCCCGGATCGACAGAGACACAAAGAGTAAATATTTATCGTCGAAGACTCAACCGGAAACGATCGCTTATATTCCCGCAGCAGAGGAACGGGAAGAACGATCTCGGGATTCTCGATCGGAATATCTCGCAGCGAGCGTGCAGTGACGTTTAGCGGGAATTCGCCTCGATTCGCGAAAGGCCGATAAGCGACAATCGCTTCCACGAAACGGCACAGAGTTATCTCTTTCACCTCTTTTTCAACGACGCACTGTACGCGTCACCGGTCGGTCCCAAGGACACTGGACGAACCGGGACGGGAAAATGTCGCGCGAATTTTCACAATACGGTCGACATACTTACCGAGGTATCGCTGGCGGCGCGAGCGAGGGCGACGAGTGTCAACGCTAGCAGGACGCATTCGGCCGGACGAGAGATGCCCACGTCGAAACGGGACGCATGCCGCATTATTCGTGCGGGCGAGTCAACCCTTTCGTCTCTCACTCTCGAGTTTTAAACGACGTCCGGGCGCACGTGCGCCCAACCCCGGCCCACCGGCGGGCTTCTATAAATACGGTGAAGCGAGACGAGCGAGACGCGTGGCAATTTTCGTACGTGTGATCGGGCGAACGAACGCGCGACGCGCGACCTCTCATCGGCTATCATAACCGCGGATGGGGAACTCGGCCCTTCGTTGTTATCATAGCCGAGGTCGTCGTCGCGTTGCTTTCCTCTCGTCCGTTCTGTCTTCTCTTTTTGGCTCTGCGAATCGACGTAACACCGAGAAAGCCCGACTTGTGCGCGCGTCAGCACGTGGCTCCGGCGCGCGACTGAGGGCTCCGAGGGAGGCAACGCTGACGCGTTGACGCCGCGCGGTACCGCAGCCCGCGTGCGCGCCTTCTCTCGGTACACAAACGAGGAGCGGTAGCGGCCTCGCTCCTTACTGTACGCTCTCGATCGAATTTCACTCGACCAGTAAACACCGATCAATTCGAATTTCGCCAATCTATGGCTGTCTCTGGATTGCATTGTTTATACTACTTTCTCTTATTGTTAGCAGTAAAAGCTTACTCGAGCTTTCGGAAGCTCAATGAGGTTCTAAATAATACTTTGCCGCAAATTTTTCTCATGGGGGGAAATCGCATCGCGTTTAAAAATAAATCAGTTTCGTTATAATTCAATCGGCTGTGAAAATGAAACTACAAAATAAAAGTACGCAAGGTATGCAAACAAACGCGAAGACGAAGGGAAGAGCGGTTCCCCGAAATCAATCGAAAATCGCGGAGACGCGACACGCTTCGGCGACGAGGACGGTCTCGTGCTGTCGGCCGGCCAGTTTCAAGGATTTTCGATTTTAATGATACACATCGTACCGGCCTCGTTGGAATACGCATCCTCGGTAGAGCGACACGCCCCTTTGCCGCGGATGATTGCACGAAATTGCCAGTTTTTTGGGGGAAAAAAATGTATCCTCCCGTGCGCGCGAGCAAGAAAGCCCGCAGAGAGTCCGGTGATTTGGAGGTATACGCGAGAGAGCGGGGAACGAGCGCGCCCGTTTTGCGAGCGTAACCGAGCCCTCGGTGGATACGCGATTGTATTGAAAAACACGCTCCCCTTCGAAATTTTCGACAGACTCGCTCGGAGCGTCGGTTAGCGCCGATCGAAAATCACTCGAGAGCGATAACAACGGAGGCTAGACGAAATCGATTCGTAATATACGGTAACGAGACTGAACGTCGTTTCGCTTTTCTCGTTCGACCTTACGGATTCTAAATGATAAAAAATGACTCGTTAAAACTTCGTAGATTGCACCGAGATGAGTTTAGAACGTCGACGTTTGCGAGCCGGCGGTGATTTACCTCGATTCGTCAATGGGAAAATGTTATCCGTTCTGTTTTTTTTTCTCTTCTTTTTGCGCTATTTCGCAACGTCGAATGCAAATATAGGAAGGCTCTTTTTTGCGTTAAACGAAGAAGGAGATAAACGAGGATCGTTTCGAGGTATAGTAGAGATACGACGGATTGTCGTTCAAGAAAAAAGGAGAGAAACTTGCGGAGTACTCACACGCGAGTGTAATTCTCACGATGCGAGGGGGCGTGAGTTTGTATAATAGTCGATTTGATACCGCGCGCTCATTCGTAAAAAGAAATGAAAAAAAATCTGTGCGGCGTCAAGAAGAATCAGTGAGAATCAACGAAAAATAAAATTTACTAATGCTATTATGCCAACTAATTATAACGTTACAAGACCATTCGCGAAATTCTCTAAATATGTCAATGTATATATTTCGAATATTATAAAATTTTGAATAATCTATCAAATCCGTAATAGAAACTGTTTCACAGATAGTAACAATTTAATATTAATTGTTTTAATATTCGATATAATATAGTTTTCAATATTATTTTGCAGTGGTAACTGAAGAAATCTGTGTAATGCGCTGTCGGTACTGTTCTCTTCTTAGATAACCTTTACGTCTGCAACTTGCCGACAATATACATCAGCTGAAATTTGAAGTCAACTTCACTGAAATCAATTTTCTGCAAATATGTAATTATGCACATGTTATGTGCGCATATGTATAGGAAAATGTCGGGTTATTGAAATAAAATTTACGTATATTACGTTTGATTTATGGAAAAACATTATTTTTTAAATATACAATAACAATAAATAATTGTTTCTATTATTTAAAATACATGTACATGTAAAAAAAATGGTATGAAGAAGAAATTTATTTACTATGAACATTTTCAATGATTTTATTTGCATTATTTACAACTATTTACAATTATATTATTCCATTTTTTTTGCAAAAAAACGGTGGAACATTATTATTATTATCATTATTATTTATCGCAAAATAGAATTTTTTCCTGCGTTTCAGTTGCGCGGCATCAGGACCAATTTTTTGCTGTCAATAACATGGAGGGTGCACCTATTTTTGAGTGCCTGGCGCGCGCTCGTGATTTGTCAAAATTCCAAATGTTCACCCTCATATCTCGTAAACGGGGCGTCGGAGGAAAAAAATGCAAGAGGGCATTTCGTCTTAGAATTCAATGTTCTATCTAGGGCTCGAATAAATGACGGTCGTTACATAACACCCTGTATTTTCATATATTATATATTTTCAGTTAAAAGATAATATAATACAAATAAAATTTCATACTTATATATACATAATTTACTTAAAATATACTATACTATCAGCGCATCACCACTCTCATCAGTTAACATACGGTTTTCTTTGAGATGATTTATTAAATCCTGCAAAGTTTCAATCCGTTTCATGAGATTCCTTTTTTGTCTCTGAAGTTGTTTTATCGTCTTTGATTTTCTCTCATCAGCTGCTTTATTTAGAGAAATAGTTCTTTTGGCTCTCTCAGGCGTGGTAAAGTCTGTTGATAAAATTTCACTCACATGGCGTGGCTCAAAAAATTTACGCTTTAGAGATTCATTTGGGACATCATTTCTGTCTGCAACTTTAGACAAATATAAAACGGTATAAAATTTATCATTGAAATATTACAAGAACATAATTTTATACTTACCAGTATTTTCATCACTACTGCTTATTATTCTATTTTCCAAACATTGGTTTGTATAAAATTGCGTATAGGAATTATCTAAATATACAAAAAGAAACAAGTTTTAGAAATCAAAGTTTTAAAGAACTATTTTTTATACACCTACCAGAATCAATGCTGCTATTACTTTGCAATTGCACTTCTATACTGCTTAATTTCACACATTTCTCTGGACCTAAAACATTACAAAAATTTAAAATAAATAAAGTTATTTAGACTATTTCTCAAATTTTTTATAAAAATGTTATTTTGTTACTTTTCTCTGCAATATTGAGTACATCGTTGTTGTCCACTTCATTCTCATCACTACCATCAATAATTAGTGGATTTTTGAGATAGATTGTAGGAATGGCAGTACGTTTAATACATGATTTTGTTGCTCCAAAAATATTTGACTGACAAATATCTTTCTCTTGAAAATGTCTGGAACATATGTAAGCCCTCCTTACATCATCGTTGACACACAATCCACAAGCATTCAACCACTTTTCACGCAAGACTGGATTTTTCGGAAATCTAAAATGATTGAAATTTGAATATTATTCTTAGCATAAGAAAGTTATTATACAAAAAATTAAAAATAGTTTACACTTACCTATGCAATGAAATATTGTTAGCCTTAGATGCTTTTGTATTACAAAGATAGCAGGAGTTCACCATTTTTTCAATAATCACTATTTTTTTTCGAAAATCACTAAACTCAAGATAGTTGAAATCACTTTTGTAATTTATAATACTGAATTTTCGTTCATTATAATTCATGTAAACATAGTTATAACCTAACAATTATTTTTCAGGTTATGTGAAATGTCAGATTTTCACGCATGCGCAGTATGGACAAAGTCTTTCGGAAGAGAGAGAAAATAAATATAGTCTGCACTCTGCACCGTAATATCGCGACATTCTCTCTCATAAAGACTGTCCGTATAGCAGTATTACATGTATGATTTTCTGAATAAAAAGTTGTCAACTTGCAACCAATAACAATGATTGCTAACAACCTAACGGCAAACTGTACGAAACAATTTCTGCGTAACTATGTTGCCCAAAAACGGTGGCTATCTAAGTTTACAGCAATTGTTATGGCAGTATTTTTCCTTACCCTCTTGAGAAAGAACTTCCGCGATAAATAACCAGAGATCGCGAGAATCGTTAAAATGGGGGAGGAGTATATCAGTAGCGTACGATGAATTTATAAATCTTTAATTTTCAATTGATCGTAATTTACAGCGTTATCGAACATATACGTATTACTAACAATTGGTACGGTTACGTTTGTAGAATAATCATCCAAATGAAAAGACATATAGATAATGCTATTTAGAGAGCAATTTAATTAATGAAACTAAAAAAAAAACAAACGTATCGTAGTACTCTGAACTTGCCTCAAACTGGCGAGGGCCCCGAGACTTACGCTAAAACAGCGTATTCATAGGCGTGGACCGTTTAATATGAATGAGAGTTAGGTTGCTTAGGCGTTGTCTCGAATGTTTTTCTGTACATTAACTTAGGGTTTATAAGTTTGTTTGAATAATATTTTGTGAATATTTTTATATGCCTATACATCATGGGCCCTTACAGTATTTTTATGTTTGTTTTACTAGCGTGCAGTATTCAGCAAGGTAATAATATATACATGCATAATACGTAAAATGAATTATGAATACCGAAACTCATTCGTTCGCGCACAGTTATCTTGTTTATAATTTTTTTATACTTGATATTTTGATTTTATTATAAAAATACATTCCAGAATATGTTATCAACGTACTTAATTGATACAATGTTAACTTATTTTACAGGTTTAAGCATCAAGTGTTGGGTATGCAGATCGGATTCGGATCCAAAATGCGCTGACCCATTTGACAACTCTACGGTACCTATATTCGATTGCAAACAAGAACCCGATTTACAACACTTACCTGGTGTTAGACCAACTATGTGTCGTAAAATACGACAGAAAGGTAAATTGGCCGATTGAAAAATTTTTGAATACTTTCGACACAAAAGCTGATAACTGATACTTATATTATTTTAGTAAACGGAGAGTGGAGGTATTTTAGAAACTGCGCTTATATGGGTGAACCTGGTATTCAGGGAGACGAAAGGTTCTGTCTAATGAGAACTGGTACATATAATATATTTATGGAGTACTGTACCTGTAATAGCAAAGATGGATGCAATACAGCAACGTCGAGTAATGTTAACATAGGACTCTTACTAATAGCGGCGATATTATCATTCAGATTCTTCGTGCAACACGCATAACTAGTAGACAATATGAAAATTTTTATAAACGTTGTTAACACTAGATTTACGGACAGTTTTACATACCTATTTTCATAAGAAAGTTTCAATTTCGAACAATAATGAAATCATACATTTTTTTTGACAAAATAAATTATGAACCAGTATAGTTATAAACGATCAACTTTAAATGGGAAGAAGTGATACGTATTTGCATGAAATACGTGTTAATAAAACTGGAAATGAGTCAAATTGGCTCAACCTATGAATCTAGTGTTAAGATTATTATGTCACGATAACTATTGCTTTACCGTGAAAAGACTGCAAGTCCGTCCATATTTTACTTACTATTTTAGTGCCTTAAAGTAACAATTTTCAACCATTTTTTAATTATGAACTTTTAATTAAGAATGTACTGTGATAATACACAGTTAACGGTTATGAATGATTTTACAAAATTGTATTATCATATTTTTATAATTTACTAATATACACAATTTTTTATCAAATTGTACAATGACAACAAAAATAAAGTTTTATACTACATAAAGTGTTTTATTAACAAAAATAGTTACAATTGTTATTTACAATTATAGTATGTAAAACAAAAATCTGAAAATTGAAACAATATCCATTTAGTGCGGATACTCTCTTTCCACTCTGTTAGAGTATTAAAGCTTTGCATTAGCAAGAATGTATGGTCAACTTGCCAAAGCACATTATGAATACATATATAAAATTATTTATTCTCAAAGTTTTGCAAAAATAATGAAGTTTGATTCGATAACCAAACATATTTTTATACAAAAAATACTTCTGCAATCCTTAATTCGAAAAATACTCGTTAAAAAAAATACTTCTGTACCCGATGTGATTTAACTAGTTATACTTCAGGATGTGAACGATAGTTGCCGAAATTAATAAAGTGGAATCTTCTATTCTACTAAACAATGATTCATAAATTATTTTATGAATCCTATTTGACATTTAATACGGCGTGTTAGCAAAGGACGGTTACGTTACGTAAATCTATTGTAATAAGAGATTCACATTTCCTGTTTTAGAATTACGGACGGCTGTGATTTAAATTGTGTATGTAAATACTTTTAAAAATATTGTTGGCAAACAATGGCAACTGAAGAACAATCTTCCAAATGCACCTATCCAAACGTTTTTACAACTACTGACTCATTCGTAATGTTGCGACATATACTTGTTTAATATTTAACAGATATTAACCAATATCCAATGTATAATTATTCCAGTCTTGTCATCGTTTGTATAAATTAAATTTTACGAATACAGAAAAACAGCAATATTAATTAACTACTCGAAAGCTTGCCACTTTGTGATCTGCTGACCAGGCTTTGCTAAAGCTTGCTTCCATTGTTCCCCAAATGCTCCTCCAACATCTGGTCCGATTACGAAATGACCCACAGTAGTCTTCTTTCCTACATTTTTTTTTTTTTTTAATGAATATCATTTGCATAGCTTATACATTTATACATAATATAAGAAAAATATATCTTACCCATTTTATTCTTTGAAACAAATTTAATAACAAAACTGACGTCCTTGAGTGCCCCTTCGTATGGATTATCGGCAATTACTCTTGCGGATTCTGGCAAAAATTTCATAGAAACGCAGGGCGCGAAACGATCGCTTTTCCAAAAATGAGTAACTCTACCGTTATCTACAACTGACATCTTTATGTACATTTGACCCTTCAAACCCTCATGCTCATGCATTGATTGTAGCGAGCATCTAAGCCGATTTAGAGACAAAATCAATCGTCCACCGCACTCATCTTTCTTTTCGCTCTTTTCTTGACACAGGGATATCTCCACTTGACCCTTTTTGTTCTCTTTCTGAAACATCAATTAATATGAATGTTCCGATAACGCGTAACTAATGCATGAATCATCAGTTCGGGTTTTACGCGTTGTCGAGTTTATGATATGAGAATTGAAAGTAATGATATATTTACCCTTTCCTCCGCGCCAACGATTCCGCTCGATATTGGCTTCAATGGTCGCCATATATCACCCGTGGACACATCACTCGGATGTTTTGGTTTTGTGGGTTTACTCACAAAATTACGCGAGTCGAGCGGAATCGTAGTAGCGCCCACGGTTCTTCTCTTGTCATACATCTTTCGATCGGAAATACTTGGTTCCGCGACTTTGTCGGTGCCTTTACCGAAGAATTGATTGAGCAATTTATTTTTCGTTGATTCAGTATTTTCGGACGAAGAGGCTTGTCCATCTTTTTTCTTGCCACCTCTCTTCGAATCAGTTTTGTCCTTCGATTTATCCTTATCATCCTTTTTTTCGGTTGCTATGAGCGGTTTGTCTTCTAAAATTGCATATAAAGTCGCAACTATAAATCTCGAGCCGCTAATCTCCTCTTCTACAACTTTAGTTTTTCCGAATTTCTGTTTCGTCTCTTTGCGCAGTTGAAAGACAAACTCCTCGTTCCACTGCGGCCACGATTCGTTCTTCGTTGTTGTTTCGAATTTGTCTTTACCCGGTATCAACTTAACCTGAGAGACAAAAGCAGGAAATTACATAAGTTGGTTAGCCACGCTTATCTACGCCCGTGAAGCCACGTGACGTGATAATTGACAAATATAATTTATCAATTTAATTGGCGTCTCACCTTTACAACATAACTGTTGACACGAGTAAAACCAAAATTCTGGGGCAAGTGTCGAGCGCCAAGGACAGTGACTGCAAGAGTTTTTTCGTTGGGCGAATGAACGATTCTAATACCAACTTCCGGTTCGAGATTAACGGTTCGATCCAACGGCGTCGAAACATTCTTTAAACCGCTGTCAATGAAACTCTTCAACTTGGCCAACGCCATTTCTATGTACTGTAATTTCTTCGATTTCCAATAGATATTCCCAGTTTTATCCGTGACAATCTTTCATATCTTCGATAACTGAAATAAATTATAAATCATAATTGATAATCTCCGAATAGTAAATCAAGTATGTGTACGTTACACATATGTCTAGTCGCGATTATATCATCCTCACGAGTAAGTGTACGACTAGTCGCAAAAAGACTACTAGTATGATAACGCCTACGACATGTTCGAGCCAAGTACGTTCGTATATTTTATTCACGCAAGAGTAAAGTTCTAATCTATAACAACACAGGCGAAAAAACGATAAATTGAATTTCGTGTCAAAGTGAATTAAACAAAGAAAAGAATTTCTAGAAAACGAAAAATTGTATGATATTGAATTGAAAAGCGTTCACCTATCACACTGATAATTGAGATTCTTTTAAAATGAACCGGTAAACTTTCTCCGCTATTTATGGCTGTATACCCGTCACAAATGACAGCTGATCGACTATTCGCAGCCAGAAGCTTATGTGCCACTTTCGTCTTGAATCGCACTGATACTATTTAATGAATAAGAATAATGAAATTTCTAAATTATAATTGCTACTCTTCTATATCGAGAATAACAATAGAAGTCACTGATCAGTTTGAAAAAAATTGATACTTGTGTTTCGTAATGAATAATAATTACTTAATTGCAATCGAGTAATCAGTGAAGAAAATTCCACGTGATAAATCTATTGTGAATGCTTAAGCGAACGATTAATAGTTATTTAGATATGGAGAACTGTGACTCTCGAATAATCGAAGATTGGAATTCCTAAATACACTCACACAGTCGCGTGAAAAAATTTTTTGTTATTCCTTTGAATGCACACCAAATGAGTTTCGAAGAATTGATAAGAGTGAGAAAATTTATTTCTTCGTGATTTTAGTACCAAGCTGTTTAACGGCCAACGAATGCGATGGGCGCTGCCAGTACGACTTGACTACATAAATAAACCTAACCGATTGCGCCTATAGAAAATGATATCTTCATCTTTATATGCGCATTCTTATCAGACGTTTTTTACCGTTTCTCCGAAAATTTTGGAAATCTAAAGATCTTGTCGAAAAGTGCTTTTTACTGTCCAACTTTCACTTTGTTTATGCTAGAACATATAGGTCCTAAGTAATGTTTCTATAAGTATGGGTTCTTGTTTTTTATTCTATATAGGTATTTGTCTATAATAAATTGTTCACAAAAATTTCGACGACCGTTTTTCTTAGGTTATGTGTTATTATGGCGGGTGATCAAAATATATGATAACACTTTTGAAGAAATATACAACGACAACCACAGTATCATTACCGAATTATGACTTCATTGTAGATTTTTTAAAATATCTAGATACCACGTACACCACTGACACGCGCAGTCGCATGCGTACAAATCGTATCGTCGGTAATTACGGTATTTGAAACGACCAAAGTGCTCCGCGCCCGAAGCGACGCGTCGCTATGGTATGCGGTACGTACAGTCGCGTGGGTTCGTTTATAAGAGACCGGCAGAAACATGCTAGGGGCGTAAAAATTATGTGTTCCTAAGCAAGTGCATCAGAAGTCTCTTTCTTTCTTCCATTTCATTAAAAATTGTTACTTCCTAACAATATTTATCAGTAAATAACATATTTTGTATGAGCTTCGGTAGATATATTCAATCTTGACTTTGATATTTGATATTATTTGTAACAGGCTAACAAAATTGAAACTACGATATTGTGGACGCCTGTTGCGCACACAAGGTCGCGCATTCATAAACGAAAGTTGCATTTGTATTTACTACCACACAAAGCTATGTTCCATACGAAATAGTATTAAGTTGTTTTTGTTTAATTTTTCACAAATTTTACATACCTACTATATGTTTTTGAAAATTATTACTTACTATAATTAACTCATTAATATTCAAATAGTTCTTATTAATATTTACAATTCAACTAACTGTCGTCTATTATTATTATCCATTAATTTCTTCAGCTACTCGAAAATATTTTCACCATTTCAGCATGATCCTTTTGTGGTCAATATATTCTACCGTTAAATTCAAGAAAACAATCACGAATACTTATACAACAGTTTTTTTTTGCGTCGTAAATCTGTATCCGGAGGTTTTATGCTGAACAATGTGCATATATCATATCTAATTATAATTATTTACAAACGATTTGCTTAAACATTGATTTAAAATGTGACATAAATACGTAATGCTCACTGCTCATCATCTTGCATAGAATGTTATATGTAATTACGAGAGATACATTCTAACACAATTGTAAACAGATGACTCTTTTTCATATTATAATAACAAGTATAATAATATTGTAATTATTACCATTAATTAATACTAACTGTATATAGTATCGAAAAAATAAATTATTAAAGATAAAACTGTCATATACTTAGGGCTTTCGTGTTTGGTATAACCCGAAAATTGGACCACCGAATGAAAATAAAATTGCCAACCAATGAAAATCGTTGATATAGCTACTTTCCTAGCAGAAGCCATAGTGACATTTTTCAATAATATAATGTTGGTAAACATCAGGCAAAAATAGAACCAATTGAAGGCGAGCCTGAGACTGAGTCTCTAACGAGATAGTTAAATTAGTACATTCTTTGTTCAACCAGTTCAACTTCAGTTGTCTTCAGTGTACAGTTTGCAGAATTATAATTTGTATCACAGCTGCAGTCATATTTTAAACCAGATTTACTTTTTACATCAAAATGGAGAAGAAAGGTGCGTTTAACACGAAATACGATTTCCACAATATCCGAGTTATAAAATTATAACCAATATGTCTCCGAAATTAACTTTATCATTCTATTTCATTTTTATCGCGTACAATAATGGTTGATTAATATTCGTATTCACTTGATTCTTCTAAATTTGTATGAAAGATTTGAAAATGTGAATTTTAACTAACAATTTCTTCATTGGGAATCAAAATTTTGACTAAATTTACAAGACTACTATTAGTATTAATCAATATTTATTGACATGAGTTATGAAAATGATATGAAAAACAAATTCATTTCTATGAAATCGGAAAATATTTTGGCAGCAGTGAACGTATATTTACGACATTATAGATTTTAAATTGCGCATTTATTTAAGAATTGGTTAAGTCGGGGATTTACACGTAGTTGGAACAAGAGGCCAATGAATGAAAACCGATCCGTTGACCAATGAAAATCTGTAATATAGTTATTTTTGCCAAACAGTAGTTACAGTTGGTAAACCTGAAGGAATAAAGTTAAATAACCAGACAAATGTTCGTTTACAGATACTTGCATTCTGTCAGAGTTGCAGTCTTGCAATTTACTGTACTTATAGCGTCATAGCTCAAATTACATAGTTATTCGTGTTGGTGTACAAACGGTATATTGATACATTCATCGCTTCTGCCATTTTTTTTTTCAAGGATTTGAGTGGTGAAAAATATTTTTTACCCAAATTAGTTTCTCAAACTTATGTTCCAAAAGTTTTCAAATCTTCTATAATTACTTTGTTGATGCAAAATAATCATGCAGGAAGGTATGTTTAATGTTACTTTTGGTATTGCTAAAGATGATGCAATGATACTCAGTGATAAGTGATGTCATATATTGATAAAATTAATCTTGATGTTTCATTTTATTCTAATCTTAAGTGAAAAAAATAATATTGAATAAATAATATTAGATGTCCTCTAGTAATTTAATTTTATAATAAAATGTACAAAAGAAAGGTGATGATGCAATGAATACTTGAGAAAATGCTATCAACTGTCTCTAGTACAAAAACAGTATTTGAATTTATATTATTTGTTTTAAGATCAAAATTATTATTCAATTATATTCTAACCACATTCACAATTGACTTAGAATTGCTCATAGTAAAATAGTGGTAATTTCAAATTAATAAATTTGATACAGCATCATATAATAATTATAATTGTACTTTTTGTTTATCTAATATTGTAAGAATATTTGCTGTATGTAATGAATATTCAAATTAATGTTTAAAAAGAATATAATGTTTCATCAGTGTGATTAAAATTGCTTCTATAAACAAAGCTAATGGATATATTTGGATAAATTTTAAAATTACGATCAAGTTAATAAAATGTCACTGTAAATTAACTTCCCCTATTAATATGGTTGTCATTGATATATGTTGTTGAACTATTATGAGAAATAAATTAATAATGTCGCCTCTGATTTCTTTTAGCTGAAAGTGGCCGAGGCAGGGGTAGAGGAGGAAGAGGTGGCGAAGGAAGAGGTGGAGGAGGAAGGGGTGGAGGAGGAAGGGGTGGAGGAGGAAGAGGTGGAGGAGAAAGGGGTGGAGGAGGGAGAGGTGGAGGAGGAAGAGGCGGAGGAGAAAGGGGTGGAGGGGGAGGAAGAGGCGGAGGAGGAAGAGGCGATGAAGGCAGGGATAGAGGAGGAAGAGGCAATGAAGGCAGGGGTAGAGGAGGAAGAGGCGACGAAGGAAGGGGACGTGGAGGAAGAGGAGGTAGAGTTGAAAGTGAAAGAGGACGAGGCTCGGAAGAACCTCCAAGACAAGAAACTAATAGCCAAAGATTATCTTCTACTCAGCAATCATCACCACAGGTTATATATTATTCATTGATTATGTATTAAATACATTTAAAATGTTCTTACTTTTAAAAATAATCTGTTCTGAAGAATGTTCCTGCTGGAGTGTCCCATATAACACAAGCAGTATCCCAGGTGAATATTGGTGAAATTACACCGTACACAGGAAAAACGAAAACAACCATACCGGCGGACCTACAAGCAGAACTGTATCAGAAAATTCCTTGTAGAAAGAATCCAAATAAGGCAGGATCTTTAGGAAGACCAATTGAAGTCGAAACCAATATGCTTTCTTTGAATTTTTCTAGCAAATTTACAACAACTGCTGTTCATTATGATATAACATTTGATCCTGATAAACCAAAATACATGTACAAACATTCTTTTGAAAAATTCAGAACAACACATTTTCCAAATAGGCATCCTGCTTTTGATGGAAGAAAGAACGTTTATTCATCAAATGATTTACCTTTTGGAGACGGTGTAAGTATTATTTTGGCAAATGAAAGTGGATGAGATAAGTCAATTCATAAATCAAAATAATTCAATCATCAATATTTGATTCATCTGTAGATCACAAGTACTATATCGGTTTATAATCACGAACGTGACAAAGAAATGGAAATCACTGTCACAATGAAAAAAGTAGCTGAAATAGATCTCAGTTGGATAAAAGGTATGAGTACTAGTATGAGAATGACAAGTCAAAATGAACAAGCCATGCAAGTTCTGAATGTTATTTTAAATCATGGACCAACAATGCGATTAGTAAAGGTAAATGTTCAATGTTTGTACTTTTTTTTTTTTTCATAAAACTTCCGCAATCTTTGTACAATACAAAAGTATTCTGAAGAGAAAGCTTCGAGCCCCCTTATATTCACGACTACCTTTCATTAGTGACATAACACTTTGGGATAAATAAAAATTTTTCAAAATTTCACTTGCATACCCACAACTTTTAAAATGGTTCCCTTAGTCATAAGTATTTGAGACAAGTATTGGTGAAACACCGAAAAAGTTTTGTTTAAACATCTTCTTAAATATCAATGATATTTTTCCTTTGTATACACATCTGATATGTTTTCATAATTATCTCAAATGAAATTTTCAAGGCTGGAAGATCGTATTTCAGTCCTCCCACTGGGCATGTGTTATCACTTTCTAATGGACTAGATCTATGGGTTGGTACTTTCACATCTGCTGTACTTGGTTGGAAACCGTTTTTTAATATAGACGGTAAGAATGAACAATTCAGAAATTTTTAATTTTCTTATGTTATTTTTCTTATCAAGAAATTTCATCTTTTTTCTCGATATTTCAGTTGCTCATAAAGGATTTCCAACACCAAAAAACGTCATAGACGTAATGCATGAAGTAGTCTACGATGCTAGAAGAAAAAGAGAGGGGAACGTATTTGATAATATCAATCAAATTGAGAGATTTTTGACTTCGCTAAAGGTCGAATACGAAATACCGGGCCAACCGAACACAAAGAGAACTTACCGAATAAACGCTCTGGGCGAGAGCGCATCTGCGTTGAATTTTAGAATGGATGATAATACACTAATTACTGTGGAAAGATACTTTTCGGAACATAAAAAATATAGATTAAAACATCCAAGTTATCCTTGTCTCTGGGTTGGTCCTAAAAATCGGCCAAAACCGATATATTTACCACCAGAAGTAAGAAAATGATTGTATTAAATCATATTAATCATATTATTCATTCCTTGCAAAAGAATTTAATTATGTATAACTAATAACATAATTGTAAAAGTTGATATCGTAAATTAAATATGGAATTTTGTTTATGTTTCAGTTGTGTAAAATACTTCCAGGTCAAGTAATAAATAGAAAATTGAATGAAAGTCAGACATCGGAAATGGTTAGAAAGGCAGCAGTACCAGCACCGGATAGGAAAAGGAAAATATTGGATGGGGTATGATTTCACAAAAGAAATTAAAAATATGTTTTATTCGCTACACACGATTTTAATTCAGTTTAGAGCATTACGGTTGAATGAAGATGATTGCTTGCAAAAAGAATTTGGTTTATCAGTGAACGGTACATTTGAGAGGATTCCCGCACGAGTTTTAAATCCACCGAAGGTAGTATACAAAAATGATCGGTGTGTCGACGTAAAAAAAGGTGTATGGAGAGCTGATCAATTCTTTAATCCAATGTCTCTCGAAGGAAAACGTTGGACCATTTGCAGTTTCGACAGATTTACAAATGACTCAAGTTTACAAGATTTGGAAAATAAATTGTTGACAGGTGGTGAGTAATCAATTTTGATCCTTTATATGTGAAAATGAATTATTTGACAAAATAAAGATTTTTATTTTTAGCTAGATCCGTTGGGATAAGTATGGGTGAACCGCTAAGACCGTATAAACATATGTCCATTATGGGTAGAGATATAAGAGTAGCTCAACAATATTTTGATGAACAAAAACAGAAAGGTATAAAACTAGTAATTGTGGTTATACCAGATAATGTTGAAGCATATAGTGAGTAAATTTATGTTAAACCGATTTATACAATTAGTTTTTCGTATATTAATTCATTTTATTTTGTTTATGAAGGCAAAGTGAAACAAATCACTGAATTACAAGTTGGAATTTTAACCCAATGTTTGAAAAATAATACTTTACGTAAACTAAATGATGCAACTATTGGAAATATATTATTGAAAATAAACTCCAAATTGAATGGAATAACTCATACCATTTCGGCAAATTATAGGTATTTTACACTTTATTTAAGCTCGTATGAAATCATAAATATAAGTATAATAGTAGCAATACAAATAATAAATGTAATATCGATTTACAGACCTAAATGTCTTATGAAGCCTTGCATCATTTTCGGAGCAGATGTCACTCATCCGGCACCTGAAGCAAGAAACACACCATCTATCGCAGCGGTTGATTTTTTATCTAATTAATAACATTAATCAAAAATCTATGATATTCTCGTTTTGATAAATCAAACCTACCGTCTATATTTCAGGTTGTAGCTAGCCATGATCCTAATGCATTTAAATACAGTACTATAATTCGTTTACAACCACCATCGGCCGAAATCATTCAAGATCTTGAAGAAATTGTTAAATGCCAACTGATTATATTTAATCAACAAACGAATTTCAAACCCCAAAGGATTATTTTTTATCGGTAAAGATTTAACGTTAAATTATGATATGTCAGATAGATTTTCTTATGGTATATATTTTTTACATCAGTGATGGAGTAGGAGATGGATATCTTCCAGCAGTGATGCATTATGAAATCAAAGCTATAAGAGCAGCTTGTAAAAAACTCGGAGAAAATTATGAACCTCCAATAACGTTCCTCACGGTTCAAAAAAGACATCACATTCGACTATTTCCAACCAGTCGCGATAATTCCGATGACAAAAATGGCAATGTTCAAGCTGGAACAATTGTCGATACTCATATCACACACCCGAATCATTTAGATTTTTATCTTGTATCTCACGCAAGTATACAGGTACGATTGGTGAAAAATTAATTTGAAAATTGAGCATTTCCGTCACTAAATATTTTTGATTGTAGGGTACATCTCGACCAACTAAATACAAATGCATTTGGGACGATGCAAATGAGGATGAAGATGAATTAGAGAAACTGACTTATTTTCTGTGTCACTTGTTCGCAAGATGTACACGATCTGTGAGCTATCCAACGCCAACTTATTACGCTCATTTAGCTGCATTTAGGGCTAGAGCTCTTATACATAAGTGAGTTCTCACGATGATAAGTTATTTCAGTATTATCTAATATTAAAATAAATTGAATTCTTTTTTGTTTTAGCGTTGATATAAGTTTGGATAGATTGCCAGAAGAGCAACGAGCAAAACTGAGTCTCGTAGAGATGGGTGCACCAATGTTTTTTGTATAAGTATCAGATGAAAATTCAATACTTGAGAAAATTAAAATTTCTCCTTTTTTTCTATGATCATTATATCAGTGTTGCATTATGTATCACCACATATATTTATTTCTACGGAATAAATGTGTATGTGCACATAATGTGATACATTCAATTAGGTGGCTGAGATTAGACTTATAGAATTATATATATTATTAAGACAAACCCTTATTATATAATAACATTCTTGTGTTAAATACATGTATGCGAATTTTCATGTTTCGCATAATTATAGGTGATTATATTATATACTTTATTATAAACATTATATTATGATACATTATTCTAAAATATATTGATTCGATTTATAACCATTTATTATGAAAATTCATTGTTAATATTACTTGAAATTATAATTGTTAAGAATGAAAATCAATATATTCGAGACCTATTAATTTTATATTATTAATAAATGAGTTTATATTTTCAAAAAATTACTTTTTCGTGAAATATCCTGTAAATAATATGGGATTGTTTAGTTATATTTTATAGTTCCCGAACCTGGTCGACAATCCATCTCGGTCCTTGCACCCCCGTACAACTCACGTGACCAAACCATTCTATTGATTTACCAAAGAGGATTGAGGAAGAGTGGGGGCATTCGTACACACATGCGCTTTGCTAGGCGAATTCTCTGCTACCAAGGGGTAAACGCCGCGGAGTTCATTCGAGAAGGGGGAAATTTCGTGGGGTGGGAAAAAGATTCAGCAAGTCGCAAGACGTAAAAGTGAGAAAAACCCGTGGGTTACCTCAAGTCACTGCATTTGTTAATAGTGATTCAGTGTTACCTGCATATTCCGTTATCATTGTCAATAATATGATCATCATCACTCTAAACAGGTATTCAATATCTTGTTCTTTCATTCGTTCTGATTTTCATGTTCGCAATTTTACGTAGCTGTAACCAATAGATGAAATTCAAAAATTGTCTATTAATACGTATTGAATGTTATCCAGTTGTTAACTACATTTTGACCTTATACATCAAACCCACATAGGGATGAAGAATATGTGCCGTTTATACAAATTTACTCAAAGTGATTAAATCAATTTTAGTTTGCAAAAGTACAACATATTATCGTTGTTCATAATTTATCAGTAAATAACGCCAGATAGACATATTTAGGCATTTCTCGCTGGGCAACTTACTGTTTCAGAATATTAAAATCGCTGTTTAATTTAGATAATTCTCAATATTAATCGCAATGAAAATATAATCAGAAACAGAAAGTTATTTTTGTTGATATTTATTTTTTACTAGCATTCACATTTAAATTGCGTACAATAAAACAGTTGTATATGAGAATTCATCTCGGTTCGCTTGTAATTATACCACAACAAGGATATATTTACCATCGATGATTCAATTTATTCTTTCCCATTGGTTTTACGAAAGACTATTTTTTACATTATTTGTGAAATGCGAACTGAACTCTGAACAAATTTTTTCTCTTATTATTAAATGAGCATTATTACATTTAAATGATAAACAATATTGATTACGCAATTGATGCTTGCTTGATATGAGGCTTAACATCATGGCGATTTCGACTGGAAACTCAATGGTTACACGCAGATTCTCATATATTATATAACAAATTTAAATTCGAAATATTATTTCTTATAAATGGACAAAACCAATGAAATTAACGTCACATCGGTGTGTAGCTTCGATAATGAAAAATTATGTCTTATGCAACCTTGAAATTTTTTTTACACAGAAGTAGACTTGATCGCTCTTTTTTCAATCATGCATATATTTTGACATAGATTATGAAACTATCGTTAGCTTACTAAACATAATCCCGTTGTTGCAACAATTTTCGTCTGAATGGGGTCCAAAATTATAGCGATATTTCTCTCTACGTACACGTTGTAATACGAAATTCCGTTTTTGCTTTCGCAGAGTGGAATCGTTTTGAGGTAGTTTCGGAGAAAAGGACCATGCCAGGTCGAGGGGCGGAGTGGTGACCTAAAACCTCATCCTCGCGCGGTTACCCTCGATGCTTACGCTACGGCTGGTGTCGACTCACTTCTTGAAGCAGCCATAGACAGTGCCCTTCAACCGGCAGAAGGGTCTCGATGCGATGTGCCGCGATAGGGACATGAACCCAGAACTGAACGACACTTACGATCTATTATTAGTCTCGTCCACGTCGCGATTCAACTTCGCGCCGTGAAAGGGGCTAAAAATTTGGTGTATTATATTTTTTCGTTGAATAGAGGACCGTAGCACGTGCGTGAATTTACGAATGCGCGACGCGTGCGCAACCAAATGTGCGTGTCTGTGTTCACCGAAGGACTTTGATATCGCCTCGACGATAGCAGCAAAACGTCGACACCCTCATCGACGGAAAACGCAAAAACAACTCCACGGATTTTCATTTTCATTTATTTACGCGCGAGTCATTCAAGTATCTATTTACCATGGCGTAATTTTCGCGCCCGTACCAACATTAACGAGAGAGAAAGAAAAACAGAGAGTGAGAGAGAGAGGCGAGAAGTCAGCGATATTCCAAAATACAGATTTTAGATTTTTAAGAAGAGCAAAAATTGTACACCAGAGTATACACAAATTCTCGAAGACGGCAAAAGAACGAAGACGTAAATCGACGATTCGAGACTGGTGTTGTTTCGGGCAACCACCAGACTGAACTCGGCGTACTTCAACCTGTGGAGGGTCGCGAGAGAGTGCATTGTGAGTGGTCATCTTCTAACTTTAATCGTAACTGTCTATATAGCAGATTTCCTATTTTAACGGTATAGCAACGATTCACACTTGTTTACTAATTTTCAGAAAGATTTTACGATTTCAAAAAGCTTATAAAGATTCAGTGGGAGCGGGTTTTTAATTTCCGTTTCGTTAACGAGAAACACGTGAGATTCAACAAACTTACTTTCAGCTTCTTTTTCAACGCCGGCACCAAACTTTTCTAAAAGAAGACGGGTCTTTAACCGCGTGTGAATACGCTACGAAAATCGTTTCATTCGCTTCTGCATGAATGACACGATTCCATTGAGCGCGAGAGTTCGATGCGCATATCCGAGAATATATTTACATTGTCACGCCTCGTTTCAATTTTATTATAATGCTAATTTTGGTTTTATCGGTTTCTATTATCACGTCATTTTCTAACTCTACCGTATTTCAATGAAATTTAGTCGTAAGGAAAATTACGTAACACGCGACGTAGTAGGAATAATCCGATCCTGTTAAGGGTGCACGCGATAACTGTCGCGATGTTGAAAATTCATGACGTAAGTTTTAAAAAAATGTGTTTCAGTGCGGCAGCGGGTCGCGGTGCGGACAAAGTGGGATGAGACGTCCTCAGCAAGAGAATCTTCATCATCATCACCACCATCATCACCACCACCACCACCACCACCATCATCACAGTCATGGCTCCTCAACAAGCCCAAGCTGTTCTCGACAAAACAACGAGAAGGTATACTTTTCTTTTCGAGCTCAATGTCAAGGAAATTTTCTTTAATAAAATCATTTTGTCATATTCTACAATTTTTGACATACAGGTTTAACGAGATTCGAGAACTATCTATATTCATATTTGAATATTTATTTACTTTGTCTTTCGACCAATTTGGTTTTCCAATATATTACCGAATGGGTTTTCGATATTGAAAATTTTTCAGGACGAGTCGCGACTCGCCAGAGTGAAACGGGTGCTGACGGGTTCGCTGCTCGGTCGCAACGCCCCGGGGAACACCAGCGGTCGGGTCTTCGGTGCCCGACTGGAGCAGATTGATCCTTACCAGGACACCGGTGTGCCCTACGTCGTTCACCGACTCTGCAGTTACATCGAGGCGAACGGCTTCGAGAGCGCCGCAGTCTTCCGTTTGTCGGGAGGAAGTCCGCGTCTCGCCGAGAGACTCCGGGCGGCCTTCGAGAGACGCGGTGACGCCGATCTCGAGGGTGCAGCCTGTCCCCCGACCGCCGCCACCCTCCTCAGGCAATACCTTAAGGAGCTCCCGCAGCCCGTCGTACCGTCAAATCTCGTCACCAGGCTCATTCACATTCACAATCGTAAGTTGGCAACGCTAGCCCGATACGCTCGATTCCTATTTCTCAAAAGGTACTCAATCGCGATCGGTTGCAGAGGATTTTGCGAACAACCACGACACTTGGGTGAATTCGACGAAGGAGCTCCTCTCGACCCTCCCGCCCACTCACTACCGTCTACTCGGCTACCTGACGATATATCTCAGCAAATACGAGGCTCTCCACGGACGAGGTGCCGGCGTCTGCGGCGTGTTCGCGCCCGTCATTCTGCCTCACGTGCCACCAGCTACGACTTTACTTCGCGACATACTCGCCGAGGCATCTATACTCTTTCCAGATTGGTGAGTCGCGCTAAAAAAATTTTCGTCCCTCCCGAGACAGTCGAAGTGAACAACGATAATTATTTCGAGTTTAAATTAAAAAACAAAAAATTTATCTCTATTGCAATTTTCTGAGAATTTCGTAGAAATACAGCGAAAAATCGATTGCCGTAAGAGCCACTAGCCAAACTTCCCTCGAAAGTAGTATATTCTACCTAGCGAGAACCGATCGAATATATCTCTCTTTCCCAAAGACGTGAAAATACACTCCGAAAATGAGCTTTTATCGATATAGGAAGAGGGAGGGATAGCCAAGTAGATCCGTTCCGCGTACGAAGCGGTACCGCGAAGGGAAAGGCGGGGTACGCGTTTGCGCGGGTCCTAGCGACAAAATTTATCAACCCGCCTCACGTTTCGGCCGTGTAAAAGGTGCTGCAATCTTACGTGCTGCACCTATTCGCTGCAACGATCTTAGAAATAAAAAACAAAATGGACGGCAACCTTGACGCGATCTCTCAGCCGGTGCCAAAGGTTTTTTGCCGCGCGCGTGCGCGTGCACGCTTCGCCGATTCGTGGGCGGAAATAATTTGACGATTAGTCGTGGATGTGTGTCAAAATCCACACGAGAGGAGGAGCCTTGTTATCTCGGCGCGAGCGTGCTAGGCTCGTTAATAGGGAGGAAAATTGATCCTTGACCTTGCGCGCGAGCACGTCGCAACCTTAGCATTGGGCTTCGAGCCTCGATACGCTCGTTACATCGAGAGCTCGCGATCTCGATCATTCGAGATCTCGAGACCGCGCCGTGATTTCGAGAAATTGGTTTCTTATTCGATCTTTGAGCTCGCCGCTTCCGCTAATACGAGGAAGTAAAAAGCGCTAATTGGAGCGAGGTCGATGCCAATTACTACGGCCGCGTACGATATTTATTAATAAGCGAGATAACCTTCGATGCTCGATCGCCTTTTCTAGCGTGAGCAGGATCGTAGATAAGACGAAAAGCCTCGCGTAGGTACACGACGTGTCGAATCGATAACGTTCCAAGTTCCTACTACGTACGACCCACGAGAGCGTACGTGATTATCTTGCCGTCTCGATACAGCGATAATTTTTAGCGCGCGTTATTGCAAAGGAAGGAGCTCGTCTTTAGAGAAACGTGACGTCGCTGGATGTTCGATTGTCCCACGAAAGTGGTCACGCGAGCGAAGAAAAAAACGCGACACTTAACGTCAAATTCGTTCGATTCGCGTCATATGAGCGATCGAATCGGGTTTTCATTTTGCGCGAAACGAAACAGCGAAATCGCGCGGACGCGTTTTTGCTCGAAATCACTTTTTTTTTCATGCATCAATGCGTCATACTTATTTTAAACTACGTATTTTGGAATGCCGCGCCAAAGAGAGCGTTAGATAAGAAAGTGGTTAAAATTACCGCGGGAAAGTTACGATAAAGCGATAATCGCCTGGACAACTGTCGCTTATTTACCAATTCGAATTTTCGTCGACTTTTTTTTTTTTTTTAGGGAAAAGAAACGATAAAAAAATAAAGATCGGATGAAACCCTTTGCTAAAAGCGAATCGATAAAAATACACTTAAAAGAGTCCTGAAATCCCTCAAAATCCGTAGTCAAATTTAGTAATTAAATTTAGAATAAACGAAATTAACTATTTTGTTGAACCAACTAACGGCAAAAGCCAAAATTAGCTGCTCGTGTACGTGGATCAGAGAAATTCGCTAATATAATCAACGTATTTTAAAATGATTTTTCCTCGATCCAAGAAAAAACAACATCGATTCGAATACCGAAACTTTTCATCGATCGATAAACATTGATTTCTCGTTTGTATACGCTTCTTCGTCTGTCTCGTTTCAGTCTATCGGCTAAATCAGTGAAATTTTACTGATTCGATTTGGCCGAGTACGTACCTATCGTATCGCAGAAATATCTAAGAATAGCCAAACTCGCGTCACGAAGACAGACGCTAACGTAACATTGAACTAGTTTGGGCGATGATGCGCCCGGAAAAAAGCCGTTAAACGTGTTAACTTTTCCCGCGTTAAATCTAGCGAACACTGCGTAAAATAGTTGATAATATTATCGGCATATTTGCCATCGAACGTCGAGCCGCGATATCGAGAGATAATACTTTGGCGTGTACGAACTCATTACGCATATTGACGACAGACGTGACTGACAATGAACTCGAGCTGGAAACTCTACGACGAAGCGAAGGATGCGCTGACGTTAGATCCGTTGAATTTCAAAGGAGCGTGCGACCTCCTCGCGAACGCGAATTTCGATAAGAGAGGGGTTGTTATCGTAACAGCGCTGCTCTGTCTATAGTCGTGTGACGTCGTGCATTGCGTTACCTACGTTTTGAGATGATAAAATATTAATCACACACCACCGTGTGGTACTTATCGATTACGATGCGATACGGTTCAAGGAGGTTCGAGAAAATTTTATAAAACAAAGTATTTTACAAACGCAAAGTCGAAATTGTGCGCTTGCCATGAAAATAATTCTTTGCAACTTTTATACAACTTTAACTAACTTTTATTCTTCATAATTATTTTAAAACAAAAATCAATTCCAGACTCGAAGACTTTTTACATTTTACAAATTATAATTACGAATTTTCATAATAACTTCGAGAATTGAGAAATAAAAAAATCAAGTTTAGTTTTAATTAAGTTCGTTGAATTCTCTCAAGAGTAAAACGGTTGTGTGATATTTCGAATTTTTTCCTCTATTTTTCTTCGCCGTTTTATTCATAAAATTACGATACCGCTACGAATAAGAGACACGTAAAAATAGTTGTTTTTTTACCTCGTTGTCCGTCTCGTAAAGGTTATCGTCGATGTGTGTTACGAGCGAACGACTCGAGGGTGGGGGGAAAATAAAAATCAAGTTTTTCACCGAAGAGTACCCGCGGAAGGACGTTTGGTCGATCGTGACCGTGATTTCAGGGCCGAACATCGTTGACGATACACTTGGAGCACGCGAGTTAACGAGAAAGAGAAACAAACGAACGCATAAAGTAACGGCTATTCGTAGTTTATTAAACCAATGACAACAGCTCGAGAACCAACGTCGGTGATCGCTATAATGAGAATGAACAATTGATCCTACTACTAGAGTTTCTGACGATCCGATGGACGACAATACCGTCACGCAAGACGATCGGGCGATAACGAGCTCGATTAATTGGAGACTCGCTCGTCGGAGATCAATTACCAGCGTATCGATTCGCTTCTCGAGTTCTCGCAATTTTCATACTCTGAGCCAAAATTTTAAAACGTCATAACCCAATTGCCGCGATTATACGTAACGTTCGTGTCTTCTCGCGACTTAGAAGCCTCTGAAAACGCCCGACGTGGAAAAAAATAGGAAAAAATTGTACCAGCTCGCTAAAAGCACGAGTTCCCATTGCGTAAACCTGCTGGTTGCTCGGTAGGAAGCCACACAGTGGATTCCGCGATTCCCCTGCACCGAGCTTTTCCCCTCGGCGAGAAAAAGACACTCCCCGCGCGAGAAAATGTTCGAAATATTGAAATTCGAGTCGGAGAAACCGTTAGCGAAATTCTCAGCCACGGACTACTTAGCGGAATTTTCGTTTTTTCAATTTTTTGTTAAGGTAGTTTTATCGCGCAAGGTGGCATTTTAAGACCATCCAAGTAGGCAGTATAAGAGAGAATGACCAATTATCAAAATCTCAATTACTGTTCATTTTTCAAAATTGCAATTTCTTATAAAAATATCCCGTACAATATTTTTGGAGCACATCCAAGATGCAAATTCCAAACCATATGATAGATATACTCTAAAAAGATAATTTGCGTCTCAATACCTATGTTTGTTCTCGAGCAACGATAAACGCGATAGTCTCGTAGCTCGAAAAGCGTCTCTCGCGCGAAACGTGATTTCGGAGCGAGCGTATACGATATGAGGATTTCATCCGGGATTGACGAAACGCGGGTACGAGAGGCGAGGCGGGGTGTTAGTAAACACCGCGTAGCGTATTTATAAAAGAGGATGCCGTGCTTTCGCGCGGTGCGATAACGTTTACACGTTGTGAGGATTCAGAGCCATTGTCCATCCGCTTCTGCGCTAATTTATCCGTTTGTTAGGAACGCTCGGTGCGCGAAAAATTCTTCGTCTATCATTTTTCTCGGTAAACGTATCGAGCGTCGCGTCTATAAATAATAAGCCTCCGCTTTTATCGCCTTGTTATTATAAAGGTGAACGATTACGCTTCACGGTGAGATAAGACGAAACAATCGAGCAAATTGCGCGAATAATCGCATCGACCCGTCCTTTCAAACCCTATTAACGATATTAGCCAAATCGCGTTGTATTTTGTCGCGCGACGAAATTCCATTTCTCGTGCTCGAATTTCATATTCAGGGCGTATCGAGAGACCGCCGGTAAATAAATATGCCGTGGGACGGAGTTATTCTTCGAGTTTGTTGACTCTGGTCGATCCGGGCTCGCGTAATACCGGGATAATCGATCGGTGAGCCATTCCACCTTGCTCACGGATTGCGTCATCTTTTCGCTAATCGATATAAGTGCCCAGACTCAATCGATTCTCCTCGGTCTAATTTAGCTAATTGAAGTCCTCCTCGATTATCCTACACCCCCGACTCTCGTGTTACATACGGATTGGAATGACATTGACACGCGAGAAAAAAATATATAAAATTTCAACAACTCGACCCGGGACGACAACATTGCTCGACGTTATTATCGTACTTTCGAGTTTAGGAGCTCAAAAAGTTTAGCTGGATGTTCAGTTTTTCGTTTAAATCTATTGTTCATTTTTTTGCGATAAGAAGTTGATTCGAATTAAAGAATATTAGAAGTATTTTCAGAAGTATGTTGTAATTATCAGGAGTATTACTACTTAACGTACATACCGATCGTAAATACCATAGTAATTGTAGAAATGATTGGCGATCGCTATTTTTCAGCCACAAAGTAATTGAAAATAGTATTAACTCTTCCACCAGTTTTCTTTCCCCTACTCGTGAGGATTTTAATAAAATTCAATATTACACAAATAATTCGCTATTTACGTCTGAAAATAAATCCCAATCAGCGGATTTCGCGCGCTGCGCAGTTTCTCGAATTGGCGTATCCGAGATTACGCTCGATCGAGATCCTGGCAAAACACCAAGAATCAGGATCCGGTCGAGCGTGCGATAATCGCGATAGAGATTCGACTTCTTCCGGGAATTTTCCGTAAGACGGGTACGAGTGGGTCGGAGTGGGATAGGCAGGAGAAGGTTCGTTCGTAAACAAAGGCAAGGAATTCTCCATTGAAGGGAGAGAACTGGTCCCTTCTACGCACGAGCTCGTTGCGTGCTCCCTTTTCACGCTACCCGGTTCCGAGAGTCACAATGGGTCACGCGTGCCTCGCGTGACCTTGAGAGAATCCGTAACTGTTCCCGCTCACCCTGAGAACGCACCTTTTTCGCGCGCTCTCTCGCTCCCTCTCTCCCTCCGTCTCCCCCTTGGTGAGAGTAGAGCGAAAACACCGGCCGGCAGAAAAATACCCAGCGGAAATTTCCGATGAGCCGCACGAATCGATTTCGTACAGAACGTTCGGCGACTTTATACGTAAGGCCGCGGGTCCTAATAAATATCGCTCGCATTTTCCTTGCGACCTTCGGATTCCGACGCGGGACGAATTCTAAATTTAACCAGACATGTCGCAATCCGAATGTACGAAATTCGATGCTCCATCGATCGCGTGCGCTTTCGCCGCGCGAGCGTCGTCGGTATGAATTCGCGGAGAGAACGCGAGCGACGATTGCCGGCTCGGGGTTTGTCGGCGGATTACAGGGCGATCCTTTGAAGTCTAGCGGGAACGTTTTTGAGTAACGATTGGCCACCAGAGCTCTGTGATTTTTGGAAACTCGTACTATTTGCGAGCCGATTAGAAGCCGAGTTCGCTACGTTTAGGCGAAATTGGCGCGAAATGGGAGCACTCGCGGCGCGCCGAGACCGCCGGGCATAAATCCCGACGCTCTGACATAATCCCGCCGACTCGTACTCGTCCCATTGACATTGGCCGATTTATACAACGCCCGTGGACTTTTACCGAAAAATTTTCGACCGGTGCGTCGCTATGTATTTTCGAAATAGTTATTTATGAAAGAGAAAAATTTTCCACTTGTCGCGTGTATTGTCGAGTTTGACTGACGATTAGCGTCAATTACGCGCTTCTGGGAACTCTCATTCAGGCCATTCATCGAATCGGATTTCGGAGAGAACCACGCGAGCGAAATTGCCACGCGCTTGGTGAAGCGATTAATCAACGATCTCGGTCGGCACGTGCCGAGTAGAGCGTTCACATCGGACGATCCCGCGAAAGTGTAAATACGTTGAAAACGATATTGCGTACGGTACGGCTCGTCGACTCATCGATTCTCGAATGCAAATTTATCGAATCTCGGGTCCCGCTGAGAATAAACAAAACTCCGTCCCCCGAACGTCGCCCGGATTGCGAACCGGATGTACCGCGTGGCAAAAACAAATTTGCCAAAAAATATTTCTCGTTCGAATTTTTATGCGGAATGAGTAAAGTAGAATTTTTCCCCTGACATTTAAGTTGAACGCGTTAGAAACGTTTGTATTCAATTCGTTATTATTCAAGCGCAGAAATGGAATGGTAAATTTGAGTCGATTATTTTGATAAACTTTTTTGCGGAAAACTAAAAAAAGAACACTTTAGTGTATTTTTACGAATTTCGCGTTAAGAATCGAATCAAACACTTTCATCAAAGCGCTCGAATTCCCGCGAGATACCGAATTCGCAATTACGGCATACGACTCGCCCGGCGAATATCCAACGTCGATGAACCGAAATAGAGATCTTTGACGTCAAGACGCCAGACGGATCGGAGCGGGAAGGCATTTGGACGCGCGTATAGCGCGCCGATTCGCACGTGCGAAATATAGACGCAAAAGGTTAAAATAGGATTTACATAACAGTGGGCAGTTTCCGACATTGGCCTCGCCAGATGTTTCGATCATTTTTTGTCCCAGCGGAGAATCTTGGTCGGCAAGCGACTGCAACGAGACGAGCTACTCGATCGGCCGCGATCTCTATTAAAAGCCTCTTATCTATGATTTCCCTGCATAAGCTCGCCAGACGAATTAATTCCAATATCGTGGAAAGCTCGTGACTGATTAAATTACGGTTAGAACCGGTGCTAACGAGATCGCACCCGCGTATGATTACACAACTAAAGACAAAAATCCTTGCCGAGGCAGTATCGCGCGGTTCATTAGCGAGAGAGCGAAACAGTGGGAAACATTCGCCGTTCCACATTCGGTAAGTAGGAAATTCATCTTGGAAAAAAACCTATCGCGTTCGTCTAACGTTTCCCATCGTTTGGTCTAAAAAGCCCATGGCGACGGGAGCCGAGCATCGTCCAACCGGTTCCCCATCGCCCGTTCGCTTCTCGCTCCGGCTCCCGCTCTCGCCCGCGTCATCGACGAGTGCATCACAAAAATTTCTCGGATTCTTTCCATCCCGTCGCTGGAGACTGTCCATCTAAAAACGTGTGATATCGGAAAATTACGATAAATTCGACGGGAAGTACAATTTAGATTTCGGACTACATTTCTCCACGAAATGGACTGATTTATAAAACGAGTTACATTGCGTCATTCTCGTATTTAAAATCCGATTTCGACTCTGGTAAATAATCGATCACCGTGACTCGGCCGTTCACCAATCGATCGAAGTAGCGAATTTCCCGAAATCCTCGAATCATCGAATCGAATGACAAAACATATCATAATCCGCGTTACGTCAGCCCCTCATTGACTATATCCCTGCGAGCAAAGTGTAACGCTACTCGACGGTCCAGAGCGCGAAGTCGCGCTGATGAAATAGAAAAAGGAAAACAAAGCAGAGAAAAATAGATTTTCCTCGGGAGGTCGAAGGGAACAGTATGTGTACGAGCGAATTGGCACGAAGTGTATATTCCTCTCTCTCTCTCCCTCTTTCGCGCGCGCACTCGTATAAACGTACTATAGAGACTAGCATGGGGCGTGCGAGTGCTCGCGGCCGAACGAATATAGAGACGGGCGTTCGACCGGCGGCCGGCTCAGTCAGTTTCAGTTCACGAAGCCGCGCGAGCGGTTGGCACTGTGACCGCGAGTGACAATTCCGATGGAATAAGAGGTGTTTCTTTACAGTCGTCGAAGCAAACCTCCGCGAGTGACAAAGCGAGAGGGCACACTCGGCGAATCGTACGAACCATCGATAAAGAAAAATTCGCGTGGGAGATAACGCCTCTGACTGGTACACATAACGCATCTATCCCGAAACAACCAGGCCACCATAAATGTTTCATCGAATCGCCGAGAGACTCGTCTTCGCGCCGGTGGTCCGCCATTGGAAAAGAAAGTTGGTCTTCGTGATCACATGAAGCGCGAGCGCTGAGCGGATCCGGGGATTCGCGAGCCGTGAGTTGCATATTTCTCGAATGCCCCCCCCCCCCCCTCTAGAACCGCGTGGAACGTTCCCCCGCGACCTCCAGCAACCGTAAATACGCGAGGGGCTATTCAACGCGTGTCTTTCCCGGTGCACGTAAGCGAAAAATTCCTACTCGCGTACACCATCCAGGCGAGTTCTCATGAAATCGATTTCTCGATTCGGTTCGAGGATGTAACTATACACCTCGGAAAAATCGGAGGAAGGTTTACGACGAGTGAATAATTTTCTACTGCCAATGATATCAAATTTTCACGAAACATGGTAAAAGAAAACGAAAACTCCGAATCTTCGGTTCTCCAAAGATCGAGGTGATTCTCTCGAGTCATTTAAATCGGCAGTTTGTGACTTTTCGATGCAAATTCAGTATAGAGTAGCGTTCCTCCAATTTTCCGAGGAGTTTATATCACAAAAATTCTTACGCAATCCTCGTTTGCTCGGTATAAATATAGAGTTACCGGTGTTACCCACGACGAGATTCGCCAGAGTTCAATGCCTGCTCGTCTCTTGAATTTGCGATTATTCACGTCGTTCCTCTCTCTTGTGTAAATCCACCATGACAGGTGAAACAATTCCCTTCGCTAGCCACGACTGAATAGCCTCTCGCCTTTAAGCGTTCTTATTCCTGCTTTTGTTTTTCTTTTTTTATCAACGCTTATGTCTCGTTTAGAGAAAAAATAGACGTCTAACGAGAACACTCGAGATGCACTTCGCCCATTGTGAGATGCCGGGTCCGGTCGTTGCCGGTCGTCTGACCTCGTGTGCCAAATATCGATTCACGCCGATCAGGTATAGCTGTCATTTTTTTTTTATATTTAATTATGTTACTTGTCTCGCATAAAACGCACGGAGAACGAAACTACGAGTCGACTCGGTCCGTGTTTCGAAATTCTCGCGAATATCGAGAACGATTGCGCTTACCGATAATGCGTGTATTAGCGTGAGTCGCGAATTTATTCGCTTCTCGCATAATCAGCACGCGAAACGTAGGCGGGAATTCGGCACGATTGAAAAACAATTCGAATGGCCGACCGCATTGTTTTCGCGAGTTCGCGATTTTCGCGAAATTGCGTAACGAAATACGAACTAGCTTATCGGACTGAAATGAATACGTTTATTTTTGAAAACACGAGCGGGAATACTTTTGAGAAATCGAGCCTCGATTCTCCCCCGAGGGTCTTCGCGATTTCTCGCCGCTCCATGGCGAACGTTGAAAAATATTTGCGTTGGAAGGATGCTCCGTTAATTTCAATTTCTAGCAATTGAATTTCTTTCGAGCAATCTGCAAAATTGCGCTCTCGGCTCGATTGTACGGGATACCGTTTTTATTATTTTCACAAACATTACGCGCACGATGTTTCGCAAAAATGTTTCCGCAATAGCTGAAAAATCGAGGTACGATCAAACAAATCGCGATAAATCGACGGAAAGCGATTCGTGTGTGAAAAGGCGAGAAAATAAAAT
>NCVS01000282.1:129147-223582 GCA_003055095.1 Goniozus legneri
TTCAACGGTCGCAATTACAGATAACGCCGAGACGTTAGTTCGAAATGCATTCTTCATCTCGCTGTCGTGGAATTTTCTTCTGCGTTACGTGAGCTGTTAGTCGTAGAAAAACACGTAACCAGGGCTTTTGCCACAAATTGGGATCAAGTTGTTTCACGCGGATCGTCGATAGACACTCTCGGTTGAACATAATCGAATTATTATCAAATCGACCCGTGTCCGATAGGCGATTTATTGATTTTGTAGGTGACGGTATAACTCGCGAATCGTTTTATCGCGTTACTATGCACGCGCCATTCGACACTCTTGTTGCGTTCATCGGAGCTCTTCGTTTTCAACGGCTCGGTTTTTTCTTCGTTCGATCGATCGACGGAACATCCGGCTCGAATGAAAGTAACACCTCGAACGAACCTGTTTCGAACGAAGGAAAAACTCGCTGGGAAAGCGAGGCAAAAATATGCAATTCGGTGTCACGTGCTAGGAAGTTCTCACCGCGCGAGTTGAACGAAATGAGAGGGAAGAGCGACGTTTGGTCGTTCTAACGTGAGATGAGCACTTTGTTTCAATTTTACTTTTCGATACAATTTGTCGGTAACGTTTAAATATATAAAATACGGCTCATTACGAATGGTATGTTTAATTTATCGCTCGCTACGTGAAATTGTCGTTCAATTATCACGAATTCCGAAAAAGTAATTTCTCCCCTATCGTCAAGGTCTTTTCTAGTCGAATCGTTATCGGTCATGAAATTTCTATAAGATATTATACGACGTGTTCTCGCACAGAAATTCATGGACGAGGTAATTCAGAAAACTAGACATGTTGCGCAACAGTCAATTCGAGGCCATTATAGATCATTATTATTAGACGGTTATTTTCGCGCCTTCGATAAAGTTGAAAACAATTGCGCAGATCTATTCATCGAGAGGACCGTCGAATTTTCAACGCTCAGCGTCCACGTGTCCGCGACTGTCTTCACGATTCACGCCGAGTCCCCAATAAAAACATTTTCGGAATTCAACGCCCGAAATACCGAAACGCGCGTGTGCGGTGATTTGTTATCGGTGATCTCTTTTCGAGGGTGGACTCGCGAAAGGAAAACAGGAGGAAGAAATTCTGGCTATACGCCACTGACGGTGGCCGATCCCATAGCGAACGTTTTATTTCCGTACGATTTTACCTGAGATGGCGTGTTATCACGAGTGAGCGCGAAATGGGAGAAAGGGCGCGGGGAGAGGGAGTGGAAAAGAGAACGTGACTCACCGTGAAAGTATTTACGATTCGTATTTCGTTTACTACATTACCGATTGCCGTTCAGATCTCGCGATTAATTTGGTTGTTACCACCGAGTTTATTTATGGGTTTCGCGAACAATTCATGCCGTATTATTTTAAATGTAATCAAACGCCCTTGGTAACAGAATTTATATACGAGGGGCGATCAAAATTCGAATTTGATATTTATTTACAAACTGGACGAAGCTCTGTAAATCAATCGAATTGACCATTGACTCACGAGTATTAACTGCAATAGTATTTGTATTCGTACAATTTCATGGAATTGAGAATCAACCTGTTCTCGATGTAACCTGCAAAGTTAATTTGACCGATTTTTTCGGCCGGATATTTATTCTTTTCGCTGCGGTAATGAATATGGATTGATGTATTTATCGGAAGCGATTTTGTGCCAAATCATACAGACATAAAATTCTCGTTTTATATCATTGTAAACGTTAAATTCCATAACATGATTTAAACACCAAAATTCTGCAAAAGGGGTAAATTTGTATTAATATAAAAATTTATAATTTCAGTATTCGTGATTCAACAGTAAACGGTGTAATTCCGGCGAGCGATTGCAAAATTTGTAAAGACTCTAAGGACGAACCAACAGACACCGAAGAAGCGTCACTCCTTTGTGCACTAAAAAGACGAAAGCGCAAAGAACGGCGCGAGTCTTGTTGTCAAGAGCGGAAATTGATAAGGTATGCATATCACTTTACACCACATCAGCTAAATATATCACGTCCCGAATCACATTCCACTGTTATTCTTTCATTTCTCCAAACGAAGTTATGAGAATTTATTTTTGAATTACATAAAATAAGCAAACATTTATCACCCAAGTTGAATGAACGTTCATTGGCCGACTCTTTATCTTCGAAACGAGATCGGTCGATCGATTATTGTTGTTTCCGTATTTAAGAGACGATTCTCCTCCGAGATATTGCATAAGTATTTTGGTTAAATTTTTAAAAAACAGTATTCGTACGTCTAAAAATAATTCTTACTCGATAACAGTTGCGCGCGCGATTCTCAAATTAACGAGATCGCGCATAGCGAAAATATTTGCGCTTGTTAGCTGCGTTTAGACTATTTATTTTGAGCCGTATAAAACGACGAGATAGAACAATCCTGGAACAGTAGCCGAATCGATATCGTGTGGGGTAACGCAAATCCTGACTGTTGTTTCATTTCGAAAATTTATTTTGCAGAAGTAACAGCGAAGAACGAGTTCTCGATAGTCCAACAAATACCGCCGATACCATCAGGCGCGTCAGCAGCCACGAAGATTTTAACAGTGAAGAACGATTGAACGTTTTGTCGCAACTTGGACACGACATGGGCCACGGTGTGGTAAGTTAATTCCTATAAATTAAATTTAATGTATTAAGCACAATGAAAATATCGAAACGACGTTTTTTAGTTGAAAATGATTTATTGTTACTTTTTTCATTGATTATATATAATTTAATTTTGTTTTCAGAGGTGCACCAATTTGCCTTTCTACGAGAGGACAAATGTTTCGCCAGTTTCGAAGAAACCGTCACCAGTTCAGTCGCCATGCGAAGCCGTCCTGGCGACGGAGAAATTTGACTACGACGTAGAAAAATTGAGAAGCAGCGAACGTTTCAGCAGGAGTATCACCCCGAGAGGAAGGAAACCTCGAAGAAGACGAGTGCACAAAACTTTGGATACCGATCACAGTTCCAGTAAAGTAAGCAATCTCGTCTAACTATCGTATCAAAATAATGTGGGTAATCAGTGATCGATAACATATTGAAAACTTTCAGGAGAATGAGGATGAAACGGAAAACATATACAACTTATCTCCCGGTAACAATGGACACAGCGGGTCACCCGCACAGAGTTTTTTGGAGATGTTGAGTAGCGGTCCGAGTAGATCGCCATCACCGGCGAGACCACCAACGGTGGACCACGCGGAACTGGCCAATCCCAGTTTGACCAATTGGAGCTTCCAACATCATGAAGATGTACGTTTTTTGGGAAAAATTTCTCGTTAATTTGAAAGCAAGTCACATTTGGTATAATGTTATTTTGATTCCAACAGGAAGAAGTAGTGGACGCACGCGTCGAGGCAATGCTATCGCCGAGGAATTCACTGCTGGTTCCGAGAAGATTCTACAGTGAAAACGATGTACCACCGACCACGCCGAGTCCTGCCGAACTCGGGCTGAAAAATCTCACGAAGCACATAAATGGTTTAAAGAAGAAGATCAAGAAATACGAGGACGAGTTCGAGGAAAACTTCGGTTATCGACCCAGCCACTCGGACAAGATGAGCAATCGCGATATAAAAAGATTGTGCACGGAGTTGAACAAACTTCGAAAGGAGCATAAATTGCTGAAGGAGGATCCAATTAGCGCACTATTGGCGAACGCGAATAGTCGATTGTCGAATTTGCCCAGTCCGACAAATAACAACAACAGCCAGGAAAAATCTAGAGCGGCCTCGATGGAGGAGACGGTGAAAGAAGTCGAGAAGAAACTTTCGGAGAAACGTAAAAAGTGCAATCGTCCCGACAACATGGAAGAGCTGACTTACGAGCAGCTCCTGGACGAGAAAACCGCGGTTCAAAAAGCTCTTCTGCATATCGAGAATGTCTACGGAAGACCAGTTTCCAAAGAAGACAGAGCGATCGTACGCCCACTCTACGATAGATACAGAACTCTAAAGAGGTTGCTGATTAGAGCCGGTCCTGTAAGTATTTTGCCTTTTTTCGTTAGCCTCGTCATTTTTATCGCAATTGCTAAAAATTCATTTTTCAACGCAGAGTAAAAACAAAGACAGTGTGACCGAACTAGCGACTATTTTGGAGCACGAGGCGATGGATTTCACTTCATCGAGTTTACCTGGGAATCCAGCCGATTCGGAAAGGAGAGCCAGCGAACCCGATATGTCGCATCGAGGTATCTTAGATTGCATTGAACCTGTCGAACAATTACCGACAGACAGCGATAGCCAACACAGTAGCAGCGAAGGGAGTCGAGGAGCGGGAGAGATTCTTCATGCATTACCACAGTTCGTATAAAATAAAATTGTTTCCAAAAATTTAGATTAAAATTAATCATTGTTAAATATTTATTCAAATTGTTTAATTTCTACTGTACGTTTTTTTAGAGAAGAGTTATTGGCCCAGCAGAGAATAACAAGAGAAGAGAAAAAACGACTCCGAAGGGCTTTGAAAGAATTGGAAGCGCAATTCGAAGCACGCGCCGGTCGCCGAATGCAGCGAGAAGATAGAGGACCTCAAGTAACTGCCGTTTACGAATCTTACAAACAGGCTAAAGCAAGACTCAGACTGATTGACGCTCTTGTAGCTAAGAAGGCCTGACGGAGTATCTAAGCCAACTTATATACTTTAGAGTCATTAATGCATCGAGAAGAGTGTTTGTATACACTGATAATAGAAAACGAGCTCGATAAAAAGATTCGAGTGTCCATTATCAGATTCCACCACGAGTACAGCCAATGAAACGAGATAATTATCGCGGATGTTTGGACTTGAAACTTGTTTGACAACAATATTAGTGTTTACAGAGGAATCGCATCAATGCAATTATTAATTCCATCGATTTAGAATTTAAACATCTGAATATACATTTGTGAACTTCGGTTTTCGATTTTTAATGAAATTGACATGCATTCACAAATGTATTTTTCTATTGTTTAAAAGTGAATTGTATTAGATGATAGTTGTTTCGACATTTAAAGTTTTCTGTATCATGAAAAGATCAGCACAGTTAGTGAGGTACTTACTTAATATTCTATATTATAGTCGATGAATTGGAAAGAAATTTTACGAATAATTAATAAATTGAATGATTCAAACAGTTGAATCGGGTAACACTAGCGATATCAAAAAATCTTTTCTAAAAAATTTGACTAATTTTTTATTTATTATCATTAATATTGTTATTTCTTTTCACTTTTCATGAAATGTGCCAGTTTGAGACTACAATTTGATAAAAAAAAAAGGTATTTTTTATTAAAAGTACCAACATTAAGTGCTATAAGTTGAATACTAATGTCTCATTGAGAACACGATTGAAAATAGTTTATTATATTTATTCGCATTACCTATCGTATGATGATGATTGAAAAATCTCCATAAACATTTTTCCATGCGATGTGAAATGACGAATTTACTCTTTTAAAAACCGAAATTCTGCGTTTCGTAAGAGAATTAAAAATATTCTAAAAGAAATATGAGTATCGATTGAATGAAAATTTCTTTGTAATACGAAAAATATAATAATACTAAAAAAACGACGCCGATAAAGAACACTCACATACGACAGAAATTTTGCTTTCCGATATCATAAAAATCTGTTAAAAAGAGAATCTGTGGGGTTGCTAATAACCTAAGTACCTTAAGAGAAATATTACATGTTGTAATTCCTAAGAGTATTATGAAATGTTACAGTGCATTGAACATATTTGCTGAAAATTCGTTGGTTCATGAGTTTACATTATTTGTAAGCGTGGCTTTGAGGCTAAACGTATGTAATACGATTAATGTATGAAATTCATACACACAAGTCTCAAAATTCTACTCGATTAGTATTTTTACGAAGATACAGTCAAGGGTGCTATAACTTTCTGTTTAGAAATTTTTTGAGGGTCGAATGATGTTTTATCGAATTTGCCATGCTACCACCGTCGAGTAACATCTAGTAAAATTTTTACAATTCCCTCAAAAAACAAAATATGAATATTGGAAACGCGAATTTGAAGATACAACTCATCATCGCTTCTCTATATTTATTATCTGAAAATTGGAAACTATTGTGTTCTCAATAGTTCTTATCGTAATATAATAAGATATATTTTTATATAGTTTCAATGTAACAATTGCATAATGCATCATTTGTATTATGTGTAAGAGATCACGTTTCAATCACGTAAATTCGCAGATACAATATTGTGGATAGTGTAAAAAGATATTGATCAAAGTAAGTAAATATAAATAAAGTTAAAGTGAATTTTTCTTGGTTTAAAAATATTTGTTCGAACCACGAAAAATTTACAACGGAGGTGTTGAAAAACTAAAATAAAATATAATATTTTTTTACGCTATTCAGAGATATGTCTTTGTATGAAGTTATTTATGTTAATTTAATAATACATACTGAAGTTGAATTATTTATTCGTTTACATGTGTTTTTATTTTAATTCTTCTGTAGAGTTAACCGAAAAATAACGGCGATACAATATGATTTTTTTACATTAATCAATTAATATGCAGCTGCTAATATGAAATTTATCATCTACATTGCAATGAATGAGATGATAAAATGCAAATTGTAATAAGTTTTCTCGTAATAAGATCTCTTTGAACTGTAAGAACGTAAGGTTTTATGAAGAAGAAATTACATAAAATGTAACAATTTTTTAGACCAAAGCATTTTTTAGTCTGTGATATGATGAGAGATATATTGTGTTAAAATGGAAACGTGTGTATGAGACTGAGTTTTTGAATACGGCGAGATTCCAGGTGGAAAGATTATATTTATGAAAAATTATGAGACATGGTTTTTGATGGCTATGAAAAGATTCGTAAGAGAATATCATATACAAAGACACCAGTTCATTGTTTATGATCAACTTTTCAAAATTCATAATTTTCATTCGAATTATTTTTTAAATTTCAATGCTAAATTTGATAATGTTCGATTTTATACAATTATACAATACATATTAAAATAATTATATTAAATTATCGTGTATAATATTAACACATTAAATTTCGAAAATTAAAATTAAATATTTGTACTAATTATGAATTAATTATTACATGAAAATATCTTTTACATGGCAATGATCGTTCACGATTTTGATCTTGCGAAAATCCTGGAACAGCGAGAATAGCTTTGGTAGAAAATTAAATTTTTTTCATAGAAAATGAGAGTTGAGAAGTAGGTTAATCAACACGGAGAAATTCGTCTAACAATGAATTATATTATATTGCATAAAATGCATATTTTAATCAATTGTAAAAATTGTTAATAAAATATCAGATTGTTAATGACGATGTTTGAATTTCGTCGTTTATACTAAAAAATATCGGCAACATCTTGATCTCATTTTAGATGAATTCTCCATGTTTCCTGTGATTTTCACATTAACACGTGTATCCATAAAACGTAATGTTTATGGGAAGAAAATTAACTTTATATTCGAAATCACAAAACATTCTCATTTATGAAACGTGTACGCATGTGCTGCGCTCCTTATTGATAGCGTGAAAAAATGGAAATTATTATGTCGTAGGCATAAGATAACATTTTATATTACAGTGATTTAAGGTACTTTTTGTAGTTTGTAGAGAATGTATCTTCGCATATAAATAATGTTCGAATGATTCTGTGTAGTTGTCGAAAGATGAACCAATGGAGAATCGTCAAACTGAATTTCATATCTGTTCTAATTTATTATATTAATTAATCATATACATTAATCCGCATAGTACTTAAAAAGATAAATTTAGATTTGCAAATGACTCGCATATTATTTGTAATCAAATGTATAGAGATTAGATTCACGTGAAAAAGAGGCAACCGTAAAATATAGTGCGATAAGTTCAATGATAGGTAATACCTTTGGCTACTATACGTATTGTATGTAGACGATATACATTATACGACGGAAAATACTGAATATGTTTTGCAACAGTTCCAAATTGTCTTCAACGTTTATAAACGTGTTAATTATATATGTATACAATGGTTGTATGCATTAGTGAAGACTCGTACATAAATTCATGCAATTGTACATATATATATGAAAGCGATGATTACGCACTATATAAGTAGCATGGAAAATCGAATAAAAAAATATGATCTATCTGCAACTGTTGCGATTTAATTATTTGGATCCTCTATCATCCTTCATTCACACGAAAATACATAAAAGATATTACAAATAGATAATAATAATCAAATTTTTAATTTGAATCAATTTTTATATTAATATCCATGAGTATAAAATAGTAAAAAATATAAACGTTATCAATACAAAAAATATTTGTTTGTATTCATATCTGGTTTCATGATTTCAATTGTTTTTGGAAAGATTGAATTCGTCGGAGTAAACCCACTAATTGAAGAGAAGTTGACGGTTCTCTCGAAACATTTCGCTTTCTCCAATGGCACATTTGCATAGGATTATGGGGATATTGCACTCTTGGTCCCAATAATATTTGTGGCATATTGAATCTTTGCATTTCCGTTGAAATACAAAAAAAATTGTTTTGATCAGTCATCATTTTCATTTTCTTCTTTAAATCAACTAACTATTATAAAGAATTGTTTAATCGAATGCATTATCTAATATTTAACGATTTCAGAAAATGGTACATTACTTCTTTATACATGTCAACAACTGCACTTATTTCATCTTCTTTACATCGTAATTCTTTCTCTATTTCAACCATCTTCTTTTTTTTAATTACGTCGCCAGTTTTTTCAACTTCGTCGCTCAGCTTTTCAAATTTCCTGAAATTTAAAAACTCCATTAATCAATTTATATCAACATTGTATATTCAGAAAAAAATTAATATAATTTACAAATTCATTTCTTCAAATTCATCATGGAGTTTAAGTAATATATCTTTTATTCCCTTCCCATCACGGTTTTCAAGAAAAGCATCAATATCCCGAGAAACACAGTTAGTATCACTTTCTTCTGTCTGGAAGAGCATTTGAATTCTAGATTCAATACTATGTATACGTAATAGTGCTGTGTACTGTATTACTTTGATACATTATTCACAATATAATATATAGCTTACCGATTTTCGTATTATGCTATTAGAAACCACTGATGGACTTTTTAAATTCATTTGCGATATAATCGATTTATCTGTTTTAATTTGACTTGCCTTTTTCTTTACCATGTTAGAACTAAGATTTTTTGACCCTACCTTTAAATTCATCAAATTTCAAAAACAGCTCTTAATAGAATTATTATCTTAAAATAACATTACATACCTTTTCTAAAATAGATGTCGACGTGCACAATTTATTTTTTACGTCCTTATTTAACATAACTGATGGACTATGTATTGTTGATTGTGTTGTTGGTAATTTCATGAATTTTGACACAGTACTTTCAGTTTTACAAACATTCTGATTGTTTACATCTTGTTGGAAATTAGTTGAATCATCACAAATATTATTTTTGCAATTGATTTCAGGTTTTTTATTTACTGAATTATCATTAATTTCTAGAAGTGCTGAAACTGGTTCCATGCCTCTACTAACTTTGCGTATGAGCAGTGGTGTTAATCCAGTGACAGTTGGTTGTTTAGTTTTCATAATACTTAAAACCTGTAATTAACAAATATTTTAAAATTTATTTTCTACAAGTTAAAAGAAAAGTGATATATAATAAAATGAACAAACACCTCTTGTATATTTAATCCTAAATTGTGACTAGGAGAAATAGAAGTACCTACTACAAATGGTATACTTCTAAAATTAAATCTATTATAATAGCCTCTGTTAGTTGTTTTGAGTCTCGAAGATACTGTTGGCATTTCATAATTCCGAGTTATCATAGAACCAAAATTATTGTCATTTTGGGATAATTGATATTGTTGTTTATGAAAGCACATGGCAGGATGAGGTAGACTATCTGTTATATCTTTTACCATGTCATCATCAGATTTTGTGCTAATAAGATAAAATTATTCTTAGTTAAATAAATGATATTAAATAATTTTACAACAATAACAAATTCTGATAAACTCACCCTTTATTTAATTTCTTTTTCAAGGAATCTTCATTTATTTTTTGAGCATGCGATTGGCTGAACTGTGGAGAATTTTTAACTTTTTGTGAATTATCATTAGGCAAAGAATTTTTATTGACATTCTTATTGTTTGAGTCAGGTGTTATATGCTTGCTGGAGACTGAAATGGTATCGTTCTTCAATGCTATATTATGATATATTTCTACTACATCCTTTAAATTTTTTGGTGGTTCATCTCCTAATTTTTTCTTACTATCACCATGTGCAGCTAATAAATTATAATCTGTGATGATAGAATGACTATTATGGATACTTTGTTTCTGAATATAGAAAAAAAAACTTACTTCTGTGTTTCTTCCTCTTCATATCTTGTTTTAATACTGGAATTAAAATTTCATCTTTAGTACATACTGTACTTTTAGAATTAATGCTTTGAAGTTTCCCTTTCTTCTTTTTTTGTTTCTGTAATAATTTATTATTCATATTACAGGTTTGTATTTTTTTTGGATTAATAGTGGAATATATAGTCTTTTTCTTCTTGTTTTTAACATTATATTCCGATAACTTGTTGTCCACATTTGGATTTTTTTCGCTTTCAATCATCAATTCATATTGTTTTTGATTTTCATTTTTAGATAATCTAGTATTCTCATTATGAATGTTTATTTTTGAATTTTTGGTTTCTTGCAAATTTATCACATCTTGCTGAATTTGTGTAGAATACTGCATTATGTGCTCTTGAGTAGAATTTTGAATTTTTGTTGTAATATCATCATCATTGTCTCTAAATGGCTGTAAATGACATAATGTAATGTCTTTTAATATAATGATTTATCATTCTATTCTCATTATAAATCCATAATTTCATATATGACACTTAATTTTTCACATTTATAAACTACAATGTAATAAGTTAAAAAATTTAAATTATTACTTGATAATTTTGATGATGAATATCAATAGAAATTATTGGATTAACTCTTGGTGATTTCATTCTTGCTTCTGTGTCTTGCATGAGATAAGGATTTCCAACTTCTACAATTAATTCAAATTTTATTAATCTTCAGAAATAAATTATTAAATTATTTTATTATCAAACAATATACTACCTGATGATTTATGTAATGAATTTTGATTTTGCGATAAATCATATGTTCTTGTATTTTTAGTGACTGATTCAGAAGAACTCACAGAATTTTGATTTTCACATAATTCATGTTCGGAGTATTTTGTTGTTGATAAAGTTTCTTCTACCACATTTTGCATTTTTGGAACTGCACCTTTGTATAAATTTTTCATGATTTCAAGTTGTGATTTTAGAGAATAACATTTTGTCTCTGCATTCCCAAGTTCTTCTTGCATTTCTGAAAACCGTTATTGAATATTTATTAATACTAAATTATGCAATAGGGTTGAATTGAAAAAATGTCATTTTATAGAACCTTTCAATTTGATATTAGGTTTACTTTCAGTAGTCATCATTTTTTGTTGTGTTGACATAATGCTTTTCATAGATTAGTCAATACCCTAATTTGAAAATATTTATCTCTTAAAAATGTTCAAATTGTCTGTTCCGGTAAAATTTCTGTTTTAAATTACGCTGAAGTTCTCACCAGAATATCACTTTTAAGTGTCCACTGCCCCAGTTATATCACAAAAATTGTAACTATAGTATCAATATTCCATCTACTCATTATTTTCTCATCAAAGAAAAAATTTAGAGCCACTTAGTAACAAAAATTTTAAATATATCACAGCATAAAATTCATAAAAAAAGCATTTGAAAGAGAAAACTATTACCGGTCATACTATCAAATCATGTTTGTAATCGATTTTCATTTAGTTATCGTATGTTTTTGTTTATTGACGGGTTCACTACAAAGACGCAAACTCAGATTAAGAATACAGATAAAAAATTACTCAATTAATATGCGATCAAAGCGTTAACTGTGAGATAGTTGTATTTAATCCATTCAATCAAATTAAAATTAGATCACAAATGTGAATTTTCCGCGCACGACGATATGCATATTATTAAAAACTCAGCCGATAAAATGATTGCTCTATCGAAAAGTAAAAGAAATTAAATTTATAATATGTAAAATCTATGCAATAGAAAATGGTAAAATTAAAATATTGTTCTTTAATTATAATTAAAAATTTTCTCTCAGAACAAAATTGAACAGAAAACCATTTTTTTCAGTATGAAATAACGGAACGTATATTAAAATGATTAAAATGAAATTGCATGTGAAATTGTAGCGGTCGGCAGAATTTTTGCATAATACCATCAGAGGCGCTGTAATCGATTCAAATATATTCGCAGAAGACGTTAGTCACGATTAGTGCGGCTCGGTCGTATCTGTGAGTTGCAAATGGTGGATGGGCTGTCATCGTGTTGCGTTAACATCAGGTATGTCAATTTCAAGGAGATTATCACATGTTCCGTGTTATAACGTAATAGCAGTAACTCAATATGAACAGAAATTTTCACTCAATACGTAAGAAAATACTCAATGTATTTATAATTACATCTTCATTCTATTTCGGACGTTACCCGATTACGTAAAATTATTGCACCAGACAAAAATAGTCACCTGACTCAATAAAACGTAGTCGCTGTGCCGAATTGCTGCGGTAATATTATTTCTTTTCTTTCACTACTTTATTGTCGAATTTAGTCAGAGTACTGTAACTACTGTTAATAAAATACTGCGAATATTTTCTTGCCGGGTGAAATAACCTAGTCGCTCTTTCCCTTAATCGTATTAGCTTTTGAAATTAACACAGGTAAAGATATATAACGCGTTCAACATATAAATTTAAATTGTGTAATATTTGAAACAAACTTCATACTAGCGCTATGAAGCAATTGTCATAAATAATTTGCTTCTTGTAAACAATATTTGATATGTTTATTTTCGATACAAGCGTGATTAATTTTTAGATGCTTTCTATTCTCTTAGGCAACTTATATGGCATTGACATAAACTTTCAAGATAATCAGAGCATACGATCATATCGATTGAATTGAGATTTTTATCTTTGATTTTTATCACCTATATACACGTTATTTTACATTAGTATTTTTGCTGAATCAAAGTTTACTAAATGTGGAAATATTTATTGATTTCATTTGAATTTCAAATGTATTAACTCTGATCCAGACGTCTAGGAGTGTTTGTTAAAAAAGTATGAATCACTTCCATTGTCTTACTTGTTAGTTGAATGTTAATGTCAATCGATATTCTAAATAATTTCTTTACTGATGTGTTAATAATAAATTGATTACATTTTTCTAAAACTAAATAAAAATGAAATTTTTGAAAATTTTGATAAATGAAAAATAAATACCTATAATATTTCAATGTAATCAGCATTAAATGATTGATTGTTTTTACAAGTGTAAATAATGACATTGATATCACTGCTTTGTCTGGTAGGCAAAGTCTACAACAGTTGTATAATGAGAGTACAGTGATGAAATACTTTTGTCACCCAGAGATAAGAAATTATTGCCATTATAGCACTGGAAAATTGCAAGATTATGAATATTACTTTGTTACAAATACAATTAAGATTCAGAAATCAGTAGACGAATTCTTCTTTCATTACAGGTAAAAATGTATAAGGCAAGAACATTATTCACTACGTTGGTGCCTCTGGCACCACGTATGTGTGGGGCTGAAAGGTATGTGTCGTGGTTGGTACGTAATCATCCCTCGAGTCGGACTACACAAGCTCTATTTGTGGAATCTAAGAGACACGGTAGTAAAGCAGCAACTGAACCATTTTTAAATGGCAGCTCCAGTTCTTATGTGGAAGAAATGTACAATGCATGGCTGCAAGATCCTCACAGCGTACATGTGGTTAGTAGAATTGAGTAATATATAAGTCAGATATTATGTTATGTTCATTATTAAGAAAATTTTCTCCCATGCAGTCGTGGGATTCATTTTTCCGCAGTTCTACAGCTGGAGCTGCACCTGGATTTGCCTATCAAGCTCCCCCATCTTTAGCGCCAAGTCATAACCAAGTACCACTAGGAGCATTATTACCAATGGGTGCAGGATCTGCTCTTGGTCAAATGCCTGTTAATGAAAAAATTATTGATGACCATCTGGCTGTGCAAGCTATTATACGATCTTATCAGGTATGTTTTTCATAATCACTCTCCAAATTAATAGGTATTTATTTATTTGAATTCACACTTCTAAATATTGTCGGGTCAAAATGCTAAATTGGATTTCACAATGCATACCAATTCGTCTTTTTTTTTTTTAAGGAATTTTTGATTTTATGTATGCATTTCGTTCAAATGGAAATTCAAATTATCCATTTTTGTAATTATATTTTTTATTATAAATAATTTAATTTTACTTATTTAATATCACAAGAAAGACATTTTGCATCGCTTTTTTAAAAATAGGCCTTTTATAGCTGTTCATAATTTGAACAATGTGATTTATAGGAAAATTATTATTAATTAATCTTCTTTTGAAAACCAATATTTTGCGATCATACACATTCATTCTTGACGCGACGCACATTATTATAATTGTTAAACGTTGTGCATATGTCCTACAAGTAATGTTAGCTATTTATGACTCAATTATTTTAAATGAGCACATTCTCATTTCTTAGAATAAAAAAGTTATAATCAGGAGATTTAGCTAACTCAATTTTAACTACATTGATCTTTTGTAATTATTTCATTGTTCCTGATTATAATTTTTATATAATGATCGCATGATTAGTAACATACATCATTTATTTATATTTGTTGTATGTTGAGGGATTATACATTTCCATGCATGGAAACAAATTTATCGAACTGGTTAACGTTGAAGATTAATCTTTTATTGCTGGTTGCTATCATATGTTATATCATTACGAAAATTGGAATGGGAAAATATTCATAGTTCATTGAACAAGTTGTCGTGTGAAGTATTGATATTTGAAATTTGTATCGCGTTGTCAATTCTGTCCATTTATTTAGGGATGCTGCAATTTGGTGTTAAATTCTGGAATTTGATTAAAACAAAGTTCATGAAATGTTTTATTGATTGAAGAAATTTTCATTATTTCGACAAAAGCTTTAAAAATATGGGTACTAATTTTATTGCTAAAATCAACAGGGTTTGCGTGATTGATAAGTCCAAATTGATTCAAATAATTATTTAAATTGCCAATTAAATTTTACGCTCGTAATGTTCACTGCATCTTCTAGATTTTGAGCATGTCTTAAACTATCTATCTGTTTTCACTTTAATATACTTCAAGGTAATATTACATAACTTCCACATCTATTTAATAACTGACGAACGTTATAAAATCTTTAAAATTAAAGCGCGGTAAAGACAAAGAAGCGATAATGAATGTATTGCCGTTCTTCAACCGAATACCTTTTCAAATCTTTTCAATTTTTAGTCAACTTTTATACTTCAAATAGGTACAAGTGTTTCATACTTTATACCCTAAATAGTTTGAAGTATAAATATATAAATATGTTCAGTAGTACATAGTAAAAATTGATGAATAGAAATGAAATACTAAATGTGGAGTACGTCCGGAATTGTTCGTTAACATAGGCCCGAGGTCACTTAGTTGCCGATTTGGACCCGTTGGGTATCATGCAAACAGATCTGATACACACTCATTACGCAGCCCGCAAGGGATCTCCAGAGCAAGTTCTACGACAATATATGCTTGGTAAGGCTTCATCTGATTGCATATTGTGATTTTATCGTTTGTTTCAATAGATCTATGTAAAAGGGTGAAGGTCAATGAGTGACATTGCTATCAGATGGAAAAAAACTTTCGAGAGTGGTTGTTCTTGCATAATATGGATTTGATAAATTGATGTTATCCGATTACCTTCATCTATTTGCACATATCAGTAATGTCATATTTCATCAGCCATGGGGTTTACAATTCGCGCTAAATCCTTCATTGATATGTGGTTGAAAATGAATTTTATTCAAAATTTCTTCTTTATTCGTACATATTCAGAGAAGGATTGAAGTGAACCGTGAACATTAAAAGTTTTATACTGATACTGAAAATGTTAAATTTGCAAAGGTTTGGACGTGCGTTTTGGGGTCTGTATTGATGCTAATGTAATCTCGAAGTCTTAAACGGAAAAAATCATTGACAAAACGAATCATTTTTAAGACACTTCACATCAAATTAAGTGTATTATTCAATTCAATTGATATTGACATTTTGTATAAAGTAGTTTAGTTTATTATGAAAATGGTTCTACGCCAGCAATAACACAGGTAGGAATAAAAACTGCTTCAAATAAAAGCTTCTGCATGATATATTTGTGTGTTTTAATTTGTTTGAATATCGGTATCTGGTTATGAAAAATTGCATGTTAATTATAAAATTAATAATGTTTCCATATCTGTATGTATGATCGTATTCACGCTTATCATTTCATTGAACTCTTACGTGTATATTTCTGTTTTTTTTTTTTAATTGATCATTTTATTCATATCCAATTTAAATTATTTATATTAAACTTGATTCTTTTACTGAGTACTATCTAGGACATTCGTTACAACAATATTTATATTCAATACTGAAAAAGTATATATTTATAAAACGCCATAAAATAAAAATCTAATTATTTTGTTAGTCAGTATGAACGTAAAATTGAATTGACAGATTCGTGGCCATCATATCGCTAAATTGGACCCACTTGGCATCAACAGCGCCGATCTTGATGATAGGCATCCTCAAGAGTTGCTCTATAATCATTATTCATTCGGTAAGCTTGAACGAAATGTATCAATATAAATTACAGGGAAAATTTTAAATTAACTATTTTTCGGAATGATGCATATAGTAGAAAATACATTTGAGGAACAAGTTTTGATCGGTTATAGATCAAATAATCGTCATATTTAGTCGAACATCTATTTGATCCATTTTCAATATAATCAAATAGTTATAAATAATCAAGTATATAAATTGACATTAACGAGTTATTTGTGCAATAACTGTTGGCTATATAATGATTTACTGATCAATTTCTTATTGTTCTTAGAATGTATATAGATATAAATATATATCTATCTATTATAATTCAACATGCAATCTTCAATTATTATTGCACTAAAAGTATCTTCACGTAGAAGGCAAAGTACTTTGCCCATAGCACTTTCTAATTTCATAGAGCACAAACATTTATAAGCTAGAAAAAACTAAAAATGTATTATTGAAACAGCAACGTGGACGAAGGTGATGTGCAACGAGGCTGAACTGTTTTTCATAGTTATCGAATACATAGATGTGTCAACATGTCACTGTCATTGTCTTACATAATTGTAAATGGTCCCGTAAATTGTGGGTTATATTAGAATTGTTACTTCTGCAACATCTGAGCCTAAAAAGTGAAATTCAACAATTCATTTTTTGAAAGAAATGGAATCCTTATAATTTTAAATATTCGTAACAGTCGAATTTATTTAGTTTGAGTGTAATGTCTACAGGAAAGAGACCTCGTACTACTTATGCTCAGGATCTACAATTTCGAGTAGCTGCCTTAATGAAAAGTATGTAAACATTTTAATCACGAAGAAAATAAAGTCGAAAAGAACCCCATACTTTAAATTTTCTCTGGGAGCTGCTGGTAATGTTGATTGAGCTATACGTAATGGATAAAAGATAATGAAGGTGCTTGGGCATATTGAATATTTTTTTTTCTTTTTTTTTTTCAAAATTGTTCATATCCTATAACTGTGTAAATATCCTTGAATGAATTTTCAGTCGCAATGGTATTTGGATTTAGTAAGGAGTGGTGTATCTGCATGATGAATTTTTATAATGATGATATGTGGATTATAGATTCTCCGTTATTGTCTGATGGTTATTTCTGTTCTACAGTGAAATGAATTTATTTCTTTTATTATTTCCTAATTAATCTGTGATAATTGTTTTTCTTTTAACATTTGCTTTGAATCAAATTATTTTCATGTTAATTTGATGTTTCCCTTTGCAAACAAAATCTACTTCGTGAATTTGTGGTTAATTGTTTTTTTATCTGTCTTCTTTCTTAATTGTACTGTCCTAATTTCATTAAGCTTTTTCTTAAAGTATTTTATTGTTTGTTTTAAAAGTAAAAAATTCGTGTTTATGAAATGTAAAAATTGTTCAAGTCATAAACTGGATTATTCAATATATTTTAAGAATAAATTACTATTGGAAGTGACATTCGCTTTGAATCTAAACGATTGCTCAAATGATCCGTACATTTTCAGTATCAGTAAAGTGAAAATATATGCTATGTCACATTTGTTTACTTTGCAAAATAGCTTATCAATGACTTTTCCTTGTAAAAAAATCTTGTATCAATTATGTTTGTAATAAAATTTAAAAAATTATATCGGTACAAAAATTGTGGATAAGAAATGGGTATCTACTGTGAACCGGATTTCAATTAAAAAAGGAACAGTTTTATCTTGAATTTTTTATGGAAACAGAATGTGACATTTCTTTATATACATTATTTTACCAAATCGTTCAACGCATATACTTTATTTAGATATACACTTGAACAACAACGTTTTTTCTATTAAATTTCTGCAGAGGAGTCCGATATGGATCGAGTATTCAAATTGCCATCCACAACTTTCATCGGTGGAAAAGAAAAATCATTACCCCTGCGCGAAATTTTGAAGCGATTGGAAGCAGCCTACTGTGGACACATTGGCGTTGAATTTATGTTCATCAATTCATTGGAACAGTGTAATTGGATTCGTCAGAAAATGGAAACACCTGGTATAATGGAAATGACACACGATGAGAAGAGACTCATTCTCGCAAGATTGACTCGAGCTACTGGGTACCTAATATTTATTGTTTTAAAAATATTTATTTTCAGTGTATTAATTTAACTGTTTATTAAATCAGCTTTGAGGCTTTCCTTGCACGTAAATGGTCGTCCGAAAAAAGATTCGGTTTGGAAGGTTGTGAAATCTTGATTCCAGCTATGAAACAAGTTATTGACAAATCCACCGAATTGGGAGTCGAATCTATTGTCATGGGTATGCCACATCGTGGCCGTTTGAACGTTCTCGCTAACGTATGCCGTAAGCCGTTGAGCCAAATATTCACACAGTTTGCCGCTCTCGAAGCAGCCGATGACGTAAGTAGGACGGAGTTGATCATAATTTTACGTTCAAACCGCAATTGACACTTAAGAGTGGAAATAAATTTATTTGATCGTTAGCGAGTTTCTATTTTTGAACGTTTTCAGTACATAAACGTTTATCGCAAAGATTAAAATTAAAAAATAAATTTCTAGGGATCTGGTGATGTAAAATATCATCTTGGTACGTACATCGAACGCTTGAATCGCGTAACAAATAAAAATATACGACTAGCAGTTGTTGCTAATCCATCACATTTGGAAGCTGTTGATCCGGTCGTTCAAGGTAAAACTCGCGCAGAGCAATTCTATCGCGGTGATGGAGAAGGTAAAAAAGTGAGTACCTACTTGTTACAATAACAGTATCTTATCTTTCATAAAGATTTCTAGCTCATAAAAATGTAAAATTTTTCAGGTCATGTCTATACTCTTACATGGTGATGCTGCATTCTGTGGACAAGGAATCGTTTTCGAGACAATGCATTTGTCTGATTTACCAGATTACACAACACACGGAACGATTCATATTGTTGCCAACAATCAAATTGGTTTTACCACCGATCCAAGGCACTCTCGATCATCACCTTACTGTACAGGTATGCTATCACAGTTGATCAGAAAAATTGAAATTTTTAATATAAATTTTTAAAAATGATTGTATTGTTCTCAGATGTTGCAAGAGTCGTGAATGCTCCCATTTTCCACGTAAACTCAGACGACCCAGAAGCAGTTATGCATGTCTGCAAAGTGGCAGCCGAATGGAGAGCTACTTTCCATAAAGATGTTGTCATCGATATTGTATCTTACAGACGTAATGGTCACAATGAAATCGATGAGCCAATGTTCACACAACCCCTGATGTATCGTAAAATAAAAAATACTCCTCCTGCACTTGATTTATACGGCAAGTCCCTCATCGAAAGTGGCGTTGTATCTGAAGAAGAAGTGAAAGTATGTTTTATTTCCTTATTTCATAATTTTTAAATATTCAAAGTTTTTCTCAGCATAATTATATTTCCTTTTGTTCATAGGACGTAAAAGATAAATATGAAAAGATTTGCGAAGAAGCTTACAACAACGCTAAGCAAGAAACTCACATAAAATATAAAGATTGGCTCGATTCACCTTGGTCTGGATTCTTTGAAGGCAAAGACCCATTGAAAGCCTCACCAACAGGCATTAAAGAAGACACTTTGGTTCATATTGGGAAGAAATTTTCATCACCACCACCCAATGCGGCTGAATTTGTAATACATAAAGGTATTTATTTATTTAAAATATAAATCTGATGAATATTTATAAAACTAACAATTTGTTCGTTTTAGGTATCGAGCGTATTTTGAAAGCTCGTATGGATATGATTGAAGCCAGAACAATCGATTGGGCTCTCGGTGAAGCAATGGCATTTGGTTCTCTCTTAAAGGAAGGTATTCATGTCAGATTGTCCGGTCAAGATGTAGAAAGAGGAACTTTCTCACATAGACATCATGTGCTTCACCATCAAACCGTTGACAAAGCAACGTACAGGCCGTTATGTTATCTATATCCAGATCAAGCTCCATATACCGTTTGCAACAGTTCTCTATCTGAGTTTGGTGTTCTTGGTAATAAATTATTTTATAATTTCTTTATAAAATCGACATTATTTGGTACTAACTCCTAAGTATCATTTATAAAGGATTCGAATTGGGTTACTCTATGACAAATCCAAATGCTTTGGTCATTTGGGAGGCGCAATTCGGTGATTTCAATAATACCGCTCAACCAATTATCGATCAGTTCATCAGCAGTGGTCAAGCTAAATGGGTCCGTCAATCTGGATTGGTTATGCTTCAGCCTCATGGTCTAGAAGGAATGGTATGTTTTAAGTGATACGAAAAATAATATTTTCATGTATAAAAATATTTTCATTTACAGGGACCAGAACACTCGAGTGCTCGATTGGAACGTTTCCTTCAAATGTGTGCTGATGACCCTGATTATTTCCCACCAGAAAGTGAAGAATTTGCCGTACGCCAATTACACGATATCAACTGGATTGTAGCCAACTGCAGCACTCCTGCAAACCTGTTCCACATCCTGAGACGACAAATTGCTTTACCATTTAGAAAACCATTGATCTTAATGACACCGAAATCCTTACTTCGTCACCCTGAAGCAAAATCCAGTTTCGATCTGATGTTAGAAGGCACTGAATTTTTAAGAATAATACCAGACGAAGGCCCAGCAGCTCAAAACCCAAGCAACGTTAAACGTATCTTGTTCTGCTCCGGTAAAGTTTACTACGACTTGAAGAAAGCACGGGCTGATAAGCAATTAGACGACAAAGTTGCAATTACACGCGTAGAACAGGTAAATTTATCGATGACAGAATTTTTTAGGAAAGAAATTTTATAAACGTTCGATATCTTCATTATAGATTTCACCTTTCCCTTACGATCTTATTAAACAAGAGGCTGCTAAATATCCGAACGCTGAAATAGTTTGGTCGCAGGAAGAACATAAAAATCAAGGAGCTTGGACATATGTGCAACCAAGGTTCCACACTGCATTTAACGGAACACGTCCTGTCTCGTAAGTGTATCAGTATTATTTTTTTTTTGTTTCATTTTGTTTCCAGTTAAAAATGATTTGTTTGATTTTTGAAATATTTATACATTTCATTCATATTTTATTTATTAGTGTATCAAACTCATATATTTTTCTCACAAGTCGAATATTGCGTTCAATTCTTAGCACCTCTATCTGTTTACGCGGCCCATATTTTTTCACTGTCTTATGAAAATTGTGGTTGGTGACATAAGTAATAATTAATGGAGAGTAACATTTTATGGTGTTTCAACACACCGTTAATCAAAGTAGAGATTTTCGACACGTTTTTTTATTTTTTTATAAATTTAAAGTAAGAAATTTGGGCCGTGTTACAGTAGCGGAGGTGCATCGAATGCGGATGAAAAGGGGTGGTTTAGTGGCTGGTTCTCATCATCGAAACCAGAACAAAAACCGGTTACAGAACAACCGGAGACAAAGTCCCCCGAATCTACTGAACCTAAAATAAGAATAGTGAGGTAACGTGAAACTCATTGATCACAAAAATTTAGACTGGAAATTTATAATAGAAAACCAATTTTGAGAAATTTATAATCTAAAAAATAAGTTTCTAATATTTCAACAGAATGCAATAAAAACTTTGTGGTTTGTTTCAGATATGCTGGACGACCAACTGCAGCATCGCCAGCAACAGGCAGTAAAATGCAACATCTGAAAGAGCTTAAACAACTTTTGGATGACTCCTTGAATCTTTAATACCCATTCGTAAAAATATGTAGAAAAAATTTTTATTTATTTTCTCATCTTAATTTGTCATGTTTCCTAGTTCTACTCTACATACACCGGTATACAAAATTTGATTGGCTTAAAAACTATTCCTCTCTAAACACTACTCGTAGGATTAATTTGCGTGAGTACCATTTCTTATAAAGTAACACTTGTGTTGATTATTGATTTTAAATCAGCGTAATCAGTAACTCAAAGCATTTCACTCTTCATAAATCATAATGGAAAAATGAAATTTCTCATCAAACATGTATTAAGATTTGAGTGCTGGGCGATATTGTACAATCGATAGTTCAATTGTTTCTTCCTTATGTATTCTTATTTACAATACATAATTCGAAACAAAAGTCACATCTAATGTTACTGATGACAGGCTTTTTTTAATATACTGGAGAATCTAATTTATATAGTCGAAATGTGTACTCTCGCATTATATCATTATTTCGTACTGTTCATATGTTGATATAACAATTCTGTGAAGTGTATGAGATTGAAAAGTTTGAAGAGAAAGTATTATTTTTAATTTATCAATGAGTGTGCAGAGCGTACTCGTTTAGTTGTATCAATACCCTATGTGTCGATTGAAACTTTCCATGAAATACATTTGAGGAAATGGCAATCTTTTTTCATCATTTGTCTCTCTACTAATGCCAAAATAGAAAGTTGCCAATTAATTCAACTTTTTATCGTCGCTCTTTTTTATAAAAAATTAAATAATTGGCAAAAGGATTGATACAAACGAATTTGCATGATGACACTGACTTCAATGAGAAATAAAGTTCGATTGAGCCATATTTACTTTGAACAATTATTAAGAAAGAAATATTGACACGATCTGAAATCTCTTTTTAATGACGTTTTCAGTTTGGAAGAATTTCAAAGTAGATTGGTTTAATCAACTTACAGAGTCATCGCATGAAAAGTTTCAGACGATACTCTGCTTTTGAAGAAAAGTGATGAGAGTAGAAGTCAAGCTAGTAATGTTATTTTCGTATTAAATACTTTTATTATTAATTCAGATTAGACAACAGTCACGCATTGGACATTGAGTAGTGCAACGGCACACAGTATTTATATTCTTCTACGTGTAAAACGTTTAAGGAGAGAAAGTTTAGACACATGAATGGGGATTTATTATATCTTGTTTATAGTTTGGAAAATATTGTATCGATTTGAATGAGTATCTGCGGCTAATATATTTTGGAATAATAGTTTTAGGGATACTTATTTATCCTGCTGGAAAGGAAAACAAATATTGTATGAGATGAAGCAGTCTTTTTTTTCAATATACTATAGTTATTTATTCAATACATCATAATTCCTAATAGTATGTTGTAGATGCAGAGTGGTCCGGATAAATTACGATACAAATTATTCCATTCATATTTATTTGTTATTATATCCATAGTAACATGAATAGATATAATTGACGTGTGAATAATTTAAAAAATCGCTGAGATTAACCAATCTTATTTTGAATTTTACTTAGCAAAAACCTAAATGAATTATATTAAAACAAAACTTTGTAGTACACTATTATTGAATTAAATTATACTTATTACTAGCATCCGTGTATTTAAATTATTCACCCTTTTCCTATTATGTATTATATTTTCCCTTATTTAACTTATGCACATTTATAAAATTCATAATTAAAAAACATATACATCATGATTTTTCTTTTCATTTAATTGTAGACTATTTTATTATCTGAGAAAGAGATTATGTTTGACCACTTATTACTTGCAGTCACTTGGCCCATTAGCTCAGTTGGTTAGAGCGTCGTGCTAATAACGCGAAGGTCGCGGGTTCGATCCCCTCATGGGCCAATTTTTTTTTCAATTTTATGTATTTTTAAGAAGCTGTTTCTATCAATCGATTTTTTTAATATTGTAATAGAAAATATTTTATTTTCAATCAAATGACTACGTGTAAAATTATTCAATTTATTATGAAATTTTTTTAAAATGCTTGATAAATGTTATTTTTTAAGCATTTACATAAGATTCAAATTAAAAAAAAGTATTTACGTTTTAAACTAAATCAGAGTAAATTTTTTTTCCAACTTTCATTGAAATTTTTCTTATGTATATTCAATTCTGCATTTTAGTAACTTTTGAATTTGGCGCCAGAATATTTCTAAATACAAGTTTTCCTTTTCATCGGTAGCGTCGCAAATCTCAAGCTGAGTTGACTTGGATTTGTGTCTCTAGCATCTTTTCATTCCCTGTTCCTTTCCGTAGTTGACCACGGCAACAAGATGGTATGCTCAATATAGTTTATTAGAAAATCCAAGTTTTTAATTGAAATCGTTATATATTTACAGTGATAATTACTATAATTTTTCATAAATGAAATAATTTTAAACGTTTTTCGTTGTATTTTTGAGTGAATTTCATTCTATCGCGAGTTTATATTATACGCATAAAGTAGTATTTTAATTTTTGACAAGTTTTGATTTCTTCAAATATTATGTTTATTAATTCTCATAATAAGTGACAATTAAAGTGTTCATAAGTTTGAATTTTATTTGAACATTTAAAAGTTTTTCAAAAACGTGACATCTTGTTTATAACCTATAAAGTCTATAAGTGACTGTTCATGTTACATGAACAATATTTATTACCTAGTAGATTCAGAGTGCATCAAGTGATTAATAAATATTTTTTTTTTTCAGGCTTTAATCATACCAGAAAAGTTTCAACACATTCTTCGTGTGCTTGGTACCAACATTGATGGTAACCGCAAAGTTATGTTTGCACTGACTTCCATCAAAGGTGTTGGTCGTCGTTATGCTAACATTGTCTTGAAGAAGGCTGACATCGATCTTGACAAAAGAGCTGGTGAATGCTCTGAAGAAGATGTAAGTATATTGAGAATTCTCATTTGTAACGAAGAAATGATTGAGACATTTTTTATATTTATTAGGTGGAAAAAATTGTTACCATCATGGCGAATCCTCGCCAATATAAAATTCCAGACTGGTTCCTCAACAGACAAAAGGACATTGTTGATGGAAAATACTCCCAAGTATGTATTTACTATTTAGTTCCATAATTGAAATATTTCATATTGCCTAATTTTTATTGCACAACTACACGACCAGTTTTTATGCAAAATGTATCTCTTGGTTGGTAAGTTGTGCTAGAGTAACTGCATATAAATCTTTCTATACTTGTTTTGTAACATGTATAATACAAGTGTATGCAACATAATGAGAATAATATTAATTCATAAAAGCATAAAAACATTCATATTATTTTATATTTCAAAAATATAATTCCTATTTTTATTGCAGCTCACAAGTTCTAATGTAGATTCCAAGCTACGTGATGATTTAGAAAGGATGAAGAAAATCCGCGCCCACAGAGGTCTCCGTCACTACTGGGGTCTCCGTGTCCGTGGTCAACATACTAAAACCACTGGACGTCGTGGACGTACTGTGGGAGTATCCAAGAAGAAGTAATTTTATAATATATTGATCATAAATAAATTCTTTTAAGCAATGACAGCTGTATTTTTATTCATATAATTATTTCTTCATTTAATATATCATTTAACAATATTTAGTAATAGAATATGTTTATTGCTATATTAACATATTTAAATAATTAAGAGTACAGTGACTCGTGTAACAAAGAAATGTTGCATTTAGGTAAATATAATACTTGAAACTTCTAAGGTAATTGATTCATTGAATGCCTATTTCTACTCAGAGTGAAATTTATATTTAGATTCCTTTTCTCTAACAATACTATATTCATTAATTTTATTTTTGTACCATCATCTAATTACTATTAATTTTTCCATTATGTTGATTATACAACAAAATAACTTCAGTGAAAGGAGATAAACGTTTCTAAATAACTTTTTGGAATTTTGCCTTGTTGATTGCCTCTGTTACCCATGAAGTAATCTTCTTCTCCATATATTTCAGAAATATTGATTACCTAAAAAGTTTTTTCATTCTGTACTTATTTTGTTATGAATTATTGCGACAATTACAAGCTGTGCCATAATATTTTATTTATGATAAATGAGTGGAATTGTCAGAATTCTATTATTGTAGCGTTTTGTTTTAATGGAAAATTAGACTGGTATTTAAAAAACAGGATATCAAGTCCATCGAATTTATCATGTTTGAACTTGAGCATACATAGCACAAACCTCCATAATTATTTTAATCTAAATCTATATAGCAATTATTAACAAACATTCATTTTAGAATATCAATGCATATCAAATGTTGCAAAATGATCTTCAAATGTTTTAATATTCTTTCATGTTTTAGTGAGAACTAAATTATTTTCGTTCTCTAGCTAATAGAATTACTACTTAGATTAATCGACATAAATATATATAATTTTCTTAATTTTCTCAAAGAAATTCAAGACAATAGGAATAATTTTTTGACGGAATTTCCAATCATGCAATTCATTATTTTTATTATGTCATCATGCTGTACTTTTCAACTGAAATAATTTTGTTACCTCATTTTGTTCAACACTCAATTCGCTAGAATTTCTTGCTTCATAATTTTGGAGCACTCTTGCTTTGTTGACACTGTTTTCCGCTGCAGTGGTAGAATTCGACGAAAAATCACTTGGACAATACGAACCCCCAGATAGGCTGGGTGGAAGACAAATAGTATTTTCAAGCACTGTAAATATCTCTTTATTTGTTTTGAAACCTTAGTTGTTTAATATATAGTACTATTTCCTATATTTGAATCAAATAATTGATACTGATGTATGGCTATGTTGTATTTGCAACAGTCAAACTACAAAATATAAATTTAGATTTTTCTCAGTGTGAAATAGATCATGCCATTTGTATGAATATTGTTTTTGAAACGAATTATTAGTACAAAAATAAGTTAATCAACTTCGCATATATAGTGAGAAGAAAGAAAAATACATAAATAGCTATGTACTACTACATCTATAAACTGAAAAATATCACTCAACAATCATTTTGGATGCTACAACAGTACACATAAACAAAAGAATTTGGTAACGATAGATTTTATTGACTGGCAGATTACAATAATAACACATTGAAGATTCAATTTAATAATTAAAAGATATGTTACACTAGATATGTTAAAATGCCTCATTGCTATTCTTTACTTTCTGATTAAAAACTCGTTAAGTTCTCATGTATATATTGCATTAGTTACCATAAAGCTTCTAGGAGAAAAAGATCAAGTTTTAATAGGTAGTTTTAACTTTTCTGTATAATTGGATAAAGATGTTCTATTCATATTTTTGATATGTTAGTATCGAAAGTTGCTGTTACATATGTGGAACTGGATAGTGGTTGATTTGAAGGTGGATTTTGAGAGGAGGTAAGCGAAGGAGTTGTTAGTTCGATCACCTCCTCACTGTTGACCCGAAGCATAGGACTCGGTTGTTGGGTTCTGTAATCCCAATCATGCAAGCAATAACAGAAGCCAGAAACCACATATTTGTACCAAATTGAATGTGATATATATGTGATTATTATTTTTAATATTTTGAATGTAAAATAATAATTTGAAGAAATTTGATTGCAAAAAAGGAATGAAAAGTTGTGATAAGAAGAACATGAAGCAAAATTTACAAGTACACATAATTAATACTCACCCAGCCAACTCACGCTGTAATTCTTGCATAGTAGCATGACATTGCGCATAATGACGTGCTTGAGCTTCAACAAATTCATGTAGACAGCGCAAATGTCCAGCCTGAGCGCTTAGAACTCCTTCAAGTAATAATTTAACAATCTCTTTTTGGCGATCATATTCTGATTGAGCTACTCTTAACTCTCTCTCTGCCTGGGTACAATATATTATATTAAATTTTGTTTCTTATTTTAATTTATATTAATTCAATGTTTTGTAAAATTTAATATTAAAATAGTTTTTTTCATTGATACCTGATCCAAAAGTACTTCTGGTGATACACCAGAATCCTTGATGAGCAGCAAAGCAAAATAAGATAGTAGGTATTTTTTACAAAATCAAATATCTTGTCCGTAACAAGTAAGTACTCACGCTTTGTTGATTCAACATGCTTCTAGCTTTCCTTACTTTATTCTTACATGAATCCAAATCTAATCTATAAATACAACATTGAGTTTATTCTTCTAGCAATAGCTTTTTGAACATGAAATTCTGAAATATCAAACGTACCTCTTTATTTTTAATATGTCTATTTCTTTACTTGCTGTTTTTATTTCTCCATCCAAATATTTCCTTAATGGTTGTACATAACAATTTGCAGCAATACCAATAAAATCTCTTTCAATTTGTCCCAGTTTTTGTTCACATTGACCAACTTTTATTAACGCATTACCTAAATATTTAATTTAAGCAACAGAAAGAGTGAATAAGAATATTATTGTCGAAAAACATGTAAATTAATGAATGATTGAGATACCGTAAGCCATGTCACGTCCAAAATCAGTTCCAGCATCAATCATATCATTACCCAAATATTCCAAATTAGTGAGTCTAATAGGCTTCTTCTTATCCATTTTTTCATAGAATAAATCTTCAATTCTATTACCTGCATTAGGGTATGAAATTAATTATCTTCATTTACTTCATTTATTATTAATATTTACCTGGATTTGGTGATAATACTGATTCTGTATTTCTTAAAATCTTTTCGGTCCAGACTTTAGTAGTGTTACCTCTGTCTATCAAATTTTCAAGATGTGTATCGAATTCTGTTTTCTCAGATTTTCCTAATGTTTCCTCTGTCAACTAGAAAAGAGATGTCAGATGTGTCACAAAAATTTCTGAGGCATTCTTGAAAATACAACTCTTAAACTGAAATTAATAATTGGTTATTACTTGAACCACACGACTGAATGCCGCCCCAGCATCTTTCATCAATTTTTTCACATTGAAATCCATTTTTCATATATTAAATTTGAGTGATAATATTTTTTTTATATTGATCACTAATTTAAAGTATCTCCTGTCTGGTTTCTGCTACGCTTCGACCGCTTCAACATTTGAATGCGCAAGTCCTGAGTCCTGACCTAGACCTACAGAGTACAGATTACAGAAATGCAGCTGATTGACAGTTGGTTGAGTATGGTGCGCATGCGCTATCATATGACATGTGTATTGCACGAAGTATTGAATTTTTATTTCTTAATTATTTAATTTATTATTAATTGATATAATTTAATTCCTTAACCTAAGACAATGAAAATGACTCATGACAATCCCTCAAGTAAAATTATTATTAGTCGCTGCCGACAATAATAAAAGTATAACCTAACATGCTTATGAAATAATGATAATAATTCATCTATTCTAATTTTACCATGAACGGAAAATTCATTTCATCGAGTAACTCTGTACCTATATAGATGTATAGTACACAAGATGTGAATAATAAATTTTAAACATATTGAACATTTGTTCTCAAAATAAGAACAAGATAAATCATAATTGAGGATATTATAGAATAAGTATCAAAACTAAAAATATGGATGATAGTGATACTCAAGATAACAAGTTAAAACAAGAATATTCAGGTAGAGAAGCTATTCTATGTTTAATAGATGTAACTTCTTCTATGTTTGAAATCTCAAATGAATCAGAGAAAATAACTACTTACTTTCAACAAGCTCTTTGTGTAAGTGTTTATATTTTCTCACTAAAATAATATAAATATAGAAAAATATAAAAAAGTCTATATCAATTACAGATTTATAGTGAAATATTGAAAAGTAAAGTGGCTTGGAGTAAACACGATTTAAGCGGCTTAATCTTCTTTGGTACTAACGAATATGAAAATCCATTAGTGAAATATGTATCAACTATTCAAGATTTAGATTTGATTGATATTAAAAGGCTTAGAGCAATCCTTGAAATATGTTAGTATCATTTGCAAAGATATTTCATTTATTATGTTATTTCAAATTTTGATATTTCTTCAAGGTGATTCTAAGTGGAAAGAATATGAAAAGAAATGTGCATCTAATGTTTATCCACTGTGTACTGCCATTAATCATGCTATTGCAAAATTTTTCAACTTGAAAGAAGATTTCTCAATGAGAAGGATAATTGTATTCACTAACAGAGATGATCCTTCATCAATTTCTGAAACAGACAAACATAAGCTTTTGAAAAAAATTAGCACTTTAGATGGTTACATCTACTTGAATATTATAGGACTAACTCCTACTTGGAGTCCCTGTCCTTTCTATCGAGACTTAGAAATCTTGTCCCATAATATCAATGCTGAAGATTATACTTCAATAAAATGGGAAGAATTAATTCAAAGAATCAAGATGCCTGCTCATACTATAGCAAACTTACCATTGAGAATTGGAAAAAACTTGAGCATCAATGTTACAGTTCAGAATTTTTTTAGGTAATTTTCATAATTTAAATTTTTTCAAATTCATAGATTAATTTAATTCATTTCTCTCGAAGTTCTACAGATTACATTAAAAGTATAAAAGTCAAGAAAGAAGATAATGCACCGCTTTATCCGCAAACGCTTTTTCAAAGAGAAAAAATTGATAATGAGGTAAACAAGATGCAACATTATGTTGTAATTAAGATGTTTTATATCTACCTTTTCATTCTAGAGCGATTTAAGTGAAGATGATGACAATCCTTTTCGAGACTATCATGTATTAGGTAATGAGTTACTAGTTACCCAAAGTTTTGGCGATCGTACAATTTCTTTAACTCCACAAGAGAAAAAAAATTTTCTCAATACGTCAGAGATTGGTATTGACATTATTGGAACTAAACCAATTATATATGATCCATTGTATCATTTAAATCCAGTTAAATTTGTCAATCTACCGAAGGAAACTATAAAAAATATTCATGGTAAATTACTCTTTTATACTTACATTATCTATTAAGATATTACTTCTTATTAATTTCATATTAACTACTATTTAAAAATTTAGATAACAAACATAACACACTTTTCTATATGCTCGTATACCAATGTGCTGAGAAAGAACTTATGTTTGTTTGCACTGTAACAATTCGAAAAAATTCTGCATCAAAACATGCATACCTCATTCCTGATATTGAAAAAGGAGGATTTTATTTGTATGACCTACCTTACTGCAGTAAGCATGATCTTCAACCAAATATATTTTATTTAATGAAAGATCCTTCATTTAAAATGAAACAACTTTGCAGATGATGTTGTTGATCTAGATGAATATTTCACTGATTTTATATATGCTGATGATTCATCCATTAACCCTGATGCTGTTACAATAGCTACAAAAATCATAAAAAAAATAACTATAGATCCATCTATGTTATCAATTACAAATCCAAAACTAGCTTTACAAATTCATTATTTGGAACGTATGACTTTGGATGAATTAGTTAATAGTGAACCTCCTGTTGACACAACACGTAAGAAGTTTGCCTAGTTCATTTTTTCATTACTTTATTCAAATTAAATACTTGAATGATTTATTTTTTTAGTTCCGAAAGAGAAAGAAATCATGGGATGCATAGGAAAATATTCAGAGATGTTTGAATATTTAACAGTTGATCCTAAAACTACTGAAACTCAAGAAGAAATTAAGGATGAAAAGAATTAAAAAATAGAGTAAAAGTAGTATTATTTTACAACTATATTTCGCAAAAGTATTAACATAAGAAAGAGCGAAAATTAGTAATTTTTAAATGTCTGTCAATGACTTCCTGTTTTTAAATCGTTAGTTTTCGAAATATAAATAAAAAATTATACTTTGCTCAAAGCATCGAACGCACATGTGCGTTCATAATTCAAATTGAAGGAGTATGCGAGAACGCATAGAGAACACAAAGGGGTTGTTTATATTTACAAACTTGAATTTTTCGTAAAATTCTCAAACAAAAATAAATAACATATAATTATATTTTTTATGTCTGAACGTAATAAAATATTTTTATGAAAAAATTAATACTTTTATTTTTTTTCCATATACACTTTAATGTTCATTGTCTTACAAACAACAATTCATTGTTTTACGTTATTCGGGTACTACTTTTATAAAACATTTATGAACACATTTTTAAGAATATTATATTTATGCATTTTCAATAGTCTTTTTTATTACTTACAATGTGTAAATAAAGTGTTACATCCAATGACGGCAGTCATTACAATTATATATAATAGCATGGAAAACATATATTTTCCTTTGTGAATATTATGAGTATTCGTAACAAATGAAATTATGAATATACGTTGATACGTTGCGAATGAATATAAAGTTATTGCTTTCCGATATTAAGTAAAGCAATAAGAATAATTCAATTTGCGATGTATTAATGTCGGTCATTGAATCTCGTGAAAAATGAGGAAACTTCTACAATACAATGTGCTATTATATTAAGGTAATGTACTTGTATCTATCTAGATTAACGTTGTCCTGAATCATTCTTTTCATACTTCCACATTTTGAGAATCCTTAATCCTTATCAAATTTCTTGGTCGAAATTTTAAAAATGACATTGCGTTATCTCTCTCTCTCTCTCTCTTTCTATCTATCTATCTATCTATTACCTTTAAACACTCATTCATGCATACAAAATTGTCTAAATTTTTTACAAGTTCTTACTTATTTGTCGATAAATTCGTCTCAGAGTAATATGGTAATTTATATTGAGCCAAAAATGCAAATCAGATGACTTTGGACTCATTATATGCATAAAGAAATCACGTACGATTCGATTACCTTATATACTTAAATTACATAAAAAAATCATAGCTGAATACGTCTTTTATTGTTCGTAGTTGAAGGCATCTATCTTTCATTTGTTGTTAACCCATTGTTTAATCATTAATCGTCATTGCGATTTCATAGAAACCAGCTTCCTAGATCGTGCTCGCGCCTCTGCTCGGATATTTGTGTATTCAAACCATAATACATTAGGAATCAAAGTTGTATCACGCAAAAGTAAGTACTCAGATGTTCTCCTAAAAATAAAATTTATGTTGATTGGATAATTTGTATTAAACCTTTTTTTAGGAAAACTGAAAGAAAACAAAGAATTTATGACTTACCAAGACACAATAATTGGAAATAATGGAGTAAAAACTATATGTGTAATTATAAACCATAATGCACCTAATATGATTCCTAAAAGTGCTCCACATAAAACTTGAAAGCTAGAATGATATTGTAGATAAATTCTACTATATGAAACCAATACTGCTGTGACAATACAGCCCAGAATAATTGTTATACGCCAAAATCTCTCTAGTAATGTACTATTGCTGTTATAGTGTAATCTGAAAACGTACAAAAGTTAATAATATATTTGAATTTCTTAAAAGTAATAATACATACCTAAAACAAACAAACAGAGTCGTATATGCAGCAAAAAAACACATGAATTGAGAATGCGCAGAAGGCATGCCATATTCTGTGTACACTATATCTCTCCTAACTGGTCTAGCTTCACATATGGTATGTTTTAGTACAAAGTTTATTACTTCATTTATTATAACACCACCAAAAAATGCAATCTATAAAAATGTCATTCAATAAAATGAATCAATTATTGGCGATAAAATATATATAATATATTACAGTGTGTAAATCTCTCCTGAAGAGAACTAATGTTATAAAACCAGTGATCACAGCAAAAGGGATTAAACTAACTAGAGCTAAGAATTTTCCAAATAAATCTCCTGAAAATATAAAAAATTATATTGATATTAGAGTATTGTTGAAAACTATGTGAAAATCATATGTACCTTGCGGATATTCAACCAACGTAAGTGATAATGGTACCCATTCAGATTTTTCAACAGCATGCACAAATCGAGATTTTATCTCATGGAATGATTCGTCCTCTAACGATGCCATATTATTATAAGTTGTTTGCTATCATTTCTCATACACCTAGAGGTTGTGTTTTATCCCAGGTATGGGACGTCAAAGCTTTGAGAAAATAAATAGTTGAAAAATTATAATCATATCTAAAACTGTTAATTATAATTTTAAAATAATAATTTCATTTGGTATATTTGTAATTTAAATTCGATTTTCAACTGACTTTTATTAAGAATAAGAATTTTTGGTCGAGTATTGTAATTCCGTGTATATACTGTGTCAACAATAAATAATGTATCGTAACTTTGACATTACCAGTTTGATAGCCAAATCTCTTATAAAATATTACTACACTTTGATAAATAATATCACGTAGCATAATAATAAGAATACTATAAATTATTTATGCAAAAAATACTAATCACCGGTACATTGATATTAAATGTTTGTATGGTAGTAATCAACGAAACATGTTTTATTTATCTTTTTTTTAACGATTTAGTTATATTGTGAAACTTATAAACTCATGAGGCATAGTACCAAATTGTAGGCATATGCAAAGTGTACAAAACATTTATGAATAGTGCGAATGATTAATAAAGAGATAATTGAAAAAAATGATTACGGTCAATGAAGTTGATTCCAATCGATTTTGCGTGCACTGCCGCTTCGTTCAAAATATTCCAAATTTATTCTCAACTTTTAGACCATATCCAGACAAATCCTGACATAGTTCAAACAGTAGTATGCATTTTCTCTTACCTCTGTAGACTACAACCAATCACGATCTTGATGTGGAATGATATTACGTAAAGAGTGTTTTGGTTGGTTTGTTGAATTCTGAATGAAAATATGACACGAGCATCGCAATATTTAGAAAAACAATAAAAATACTAAATTGGCGAAATTATTTTTTAATTTAAATAATTTAATATGTAATTATAACTGTTGATAAAGAATACGAATCTCATTCAAATATAGTTGTGTTTATTTTATGCCAAACTATAGATTATTTTTCATTGGACAATGAAATTCAACGAATCGGCAGAAGTTTACACAGTTTAAAATTGTCAACTATACTCAAGAAACAATACATTTATATATACTAATAAACTCTTATGTGAAAAGTTGAAAACTTTTTGAATCATTTAATAATAAAATAATAAAGATGGATAGTTTATTAAGTAGGGATATTGAAGCACAAATGAATAAAGTAGAACCTTCTAGGTTATCGTATATCAAACCAATTTTTGGCCAAGATGAAATGATTCTTGCTGCTCGTCAGAATTTATGGCATAAATTCGTTGTCCATGATGGAGCTTTTTATGAAAAATCTCTAATATTGGACGCAATTGTGATATCATGCAGTTTTGAAGCTCTAGTGCCAGTTTTATACAAAGTCGAAAATGGAAATAAAACCACATTTTTATTACAATGTACATATCACACCATTGAAAGTTTTGTTAAACAAGGATTAACTATAAAGTTACCCACAGGAAAAATTTTATGTATAGATATTATATTGGGCTATTATACTTCTAAAGAATTGTTAATAAATGTCAACAAAATTATCCATCAAGCTCTGATTAATAAGTATCAACCTGTAAAGAAAATTCTGAATCTTGATAATTTTGGAAATGAAAAAGTTTTGGAACCATTATATTGTCTTGTTTCGGATGAAAAAGTATTTTATCGGATATTAACTGCTACACGATATAACGCATCTGGCAACATAAGAGAAACCAAATTCTCCATTAGAGAGCTAAGCTTAAAATATAACAAAATAACTCATTTGACGTCTTATGACAAATACTTCAGTTATCATTTAACAAAATTAGACTTAAGATATAATGAAATTCCAGATATAAATATCTTCAAAGAACTGTACAATTTCAAAATAACTGAGCTGTGGTTGGATGGTAATCCAGTATGTACCAAGTATAATACCTCTCAAGACTATATAAATGCAGTAAAAAGCGTATTACCATATGTACAAATTTTAGATGGTATTTTAATTGGTATAGAACAGAAGTTTTTCCCTGTGACTTATGACAACTATCTTGGAGATGGTAGTAGTCTTAGATTAATAAAACAATTTATAAAGCACTTTTTTTCACTATATGATCAAAATGATAGAACAATTATGCTTGGTTTATATGATAAAAATGCATTCTATTCTATGACTATGGGAACAAATATAAACTCTTTATCTAAAGAAATCAAGAAAAATCTTATTAATAATAGGAATTTATTAAAATTTGCTGACTATGCAAAATGTACAGAAGATTTATTGATCGGCCCAGATAAAATAATTTCTGTCTTGAAACAACAATTGCCTACTACTCATTATTATAAAACATTCCATATTGATCTTTTGCATTCAAGTAAAATTCATCATGCAATTTCAATACAAGGGTTTTTCTCATATAAAGTACAGCATTCTCCTTTAATGATTTTCAATAGAACAATTGTTATTATCAATAAAGAAGATGAAGAATACTGCATTATCAATGATCAGTTGCATATTGATATGATTGTAAACAATAATTTTGAACTTGAGGAAATGAGATTTGATATGGATACTTTTTCTGAAGTAACAACATCAGCTCTGAGTAAGTCAGAAAAAAATCAATTGTTACAATTTTTACATGAAATCACAACAATGAATGAATCGTTTTGCAAACAATATTTAGAGTTTGCAAAATGGGATGTGAGAATCGCAATAACTGCTTTTATGAAATCTTATGTAACCAATGATATACCTTCTGAAGCATTCATGTAGTTAAATTACATACATAAATGTATTATAAGTGATAAATTAAATAAAATTTTGTTAGTAATATTTATGAAATTGTAAAACCAATTTTTTCATAAGTTAAAAAATTATGTTTATTCTGGATATATATATATATTTATACAAAATGTACCATTGTCTCATAAATTTTTGAACAATGACAAAGATATGAATTATTAGCGTATGATATAAATCGATACGCACTCAATTATAAAACATATATATGTCAATCAAATAATTAAGCTTTGACTTAATAAGATCTCTCTCTATCACAAATTATATTTCATTATTAAAACTACTTTCAAAGTCATTACCGTATTCTGTACAAATACACAATGTATCACAATAGAATTTGATATTAACAACCTTGTTGTGTATTCAATAAGGCTATACTTTTATTGATGTAAGGAATAGTATTGACATTCGAGTTAACACCCAATTCAAAAACTTTTTGCATTAATGGGAGTGCATGCTCTATAAAATAAAATTTATCATTATTAACATCAATTTCATGATAATATTTTATATTATTGAAAATATACTCACCTTGCATGCATAAAGTAATTTCCGGTAATTTATCTAACGCTGACATTAAAACATCAGCTCTGGGACTGTCTAGACATCTCTGATACGCCGATAATATATTGGTGTTCAGTGAAGGTCGATGTTTCAGAGCTCGTGCAAGTAATGTATGCGCTAATGTTCTTATGTTACTCTGTGGAGAGACCAGCAATTCCGCAATATTGTCAGTTACTGTTTCCAACACGGATGGTTTTCGAGACGATACATACTCAATTTCTTGTAATGCAGAGTAAACCTCTATAAAGTGAAATCAAAAAACGTTTTAGTACTTTTAAATAAAGTAAATACACGTAAAAATGTCTCAAATTCCTCTTTACCATCTCCTTGAATCTTTCCTAACGTTGATAGTAGTGTTGTCCAATGTTGCGGTAATGCTGATTCCAAAGAAGGCGGTGTAGGAGCTACGGTAACTAGAATATCGTTATTTTCGCCTTCCCTAGGTACAGGAATTCCTGCGACTAGTGCTCGTAAGCTTGGTATATTTGTATAATTCATTTGTATTTCACTATAAAAAAATTTAATATTAAATCGAATATTATGCTTCTTATTTAAATGTTATAGGAAACTCACTGTAGAACATATGCATGTTTGTGTACGTATCTCAGTCCTCTCTGTGGATCGTGTGCTATATAAGCTTGAAGTAGAGCTACGAATCTATTTAGAAGATTTATCAAATCTTTTCCTGGCCCGTAATTCTAGAGAGATAAATTTTTAATTAGTATCTGTTGTAATGACAAGCAATAACGATAAACCGAACTCAAGAAAATCATTTACCTGGAAACATTGGAAATAATTTTCTAATGTATTCTCTAATGCAGCCTCGTGTTCTTCGTCAAACACGTAAGGCTGTAGCAATTCCAATAAACCCATGGTCTGTGCAAAAAGATTTAAATGATGACCTGATCTAAATTGACTAAAGTCCAAATAACATCTTCCCATAAGAGAAGAAGCCAACATAGGAAGTTGTCGTAGTACTAAAATAGGATGCACCGCAGCCATTTTTCGTGCACACAACTCGAACTCCTGCGACTTTGAGTTCCAAATTTTTTGTCGCGGTGTCGCAGCTAGGGCAGTCAAGAGCGAGTGACTAATACAATCCAGCACAGACCCAGTCCATCCCGTAATCTTTGCACTAGCTACGAATTTCTGGCTTTGAAAAGTGTTTAGATAGCAGATGACCTTGGGCATTTTCATGTACATGTGTAATAGAAACTGGTGAGCCATATCAGAATCAGTACTGAAAAGAAGAATTATTTAACATTCATTTTGAATTCGAGGTGAGTTTAACATACCCAGTATTATTCATCATCCGTTCTGCTAAGTACTTGACCACGTGAGCACTAGAATCGTCGTTCGTTGAGATGCAATGTAAAAGTAAATCCAATCGTAACTCCATTCTGGCGATAGCTGCATCTCTACTGTGAGAATGATACATAACTATAGCCTCTGCTACAAGGTACTCCGTCAAAATAAGAAGTTGCGACTCGTCAAGTAGTAAAATATTTTCCGGGATGTAGTGCTTTGGAGTGAATTTATCTCGACCTTGCCAAAGTTTGGGATTACAGGTCAATGCCCAGAGAAAGTCCAAGACGGCGGTTGGGTCATAACTATTAAAACATAAGAAATAGATAAAAAGTTATAAATTTAAATTCAATTTATAATTACCTCTCGTTACATTTTTCCAATAAATGACCAACACATTTGAATAAGGTCGTCCAGCTGGCTCTATGCGTCAGCAGGGTCAGTAAATATGGTCTGCAGGAGTGTGAACTAAAAAGTTTATTCTCGATTTTGACACCTATAGATGTTTTGCCAAACAACAATTTCATTTGTAAATTCGGACACGTGCCGATCAATTCGGGCTCCACCGACGCCAGCCAATCGATTAGAAGTCCTGTTCTGGGCTTGACCACACCGTCAGTGCTATCGTTTACCAACATATTTGATATCGCGTCGACCAAAGCATCTGTAGCTTGCTGTTTCAGACAAATGTCCAGCATTCTTCGTCCTACGCTCTCTAAATTAACAAAATCTGTGCTGTCGAAGGTATTTCTAATTCTGCTCTGAGTCACTGATTCCAGCTCGGAGTGTTTTGGGATTTTCTTCAGATGCGCTACAGTAAAGTCTCGTAAGATTGATAAAATTGGCGCTTTAACATCTCCGATCAGGGAGATAAGATTCAAGCACATGCTCCTTGCTAATTCCACAACCTGTTTCGATGTCGTCTGCTTTTTCAATGGGAGTAGTATGACTCTCATCAAAGTGCACGAATACTGTGGCATGTGCACCAAAGATGTTAGAAATTGTTTCACCTGCATTGAACTCAATACGCTGCAAATGTGTTGAATTGCTAAGACAACAGCTCCGCTTTCCCTAGCTGATTTTTGTAAATCCTTTGCTAACGTTTTATGCAATTTTCGATAAACATCAGTTTTCTGATCCATAGGAATATTTTCAATGAACAATCGATTAATTAGATGAGGTACATCGGTTTTTAATGAACATTGAATAACTGATTGCTTTTGTACGAGAACGCTAGGTGGTACGGGTTCTTGAAGATTTCCAACTGTTATTGGGCACTCATCGGGAAGCTGTGGCTCCAATAATTGCAGCACTTGTACGAATACAAGCCCACCGGTCGCACCCCTTCTGTGTTGAACCTCAACTAATTGTGCCATATATGTTTTATCAAGAACTGCTTCACCTACTGAACTCGGATCAATTTGAACACCCGCATCGAGGGTATGCAATAATTTGCTCATGGACGAAACTGGAATACCGAAACTTTGGATAAATAGAACTAATTGTTGAGGCTCTAGATCCTTCAACGCAGCATCCACCAATCTTGGTACATTACTTCTGATCATTCTCAGTTTCAACCAGTCAGGGATCAATAACGCCTCTTCGCTCGTGTCTACCAAAAATGCCTTCGGGGGTTCCATATTCAGCGGGAACCAAGTTTCTAATAGAATATTAAACAATTCATCGTCGTTCGAGATATCGTAAGTTAGTAAAATGATCATAGCGTGAACCACCAGGATGTGCATTGTGCACTCTTCTCCATTACTCCACTGCACCAGTATCTGATCTTGGCTCTCCGACCAGGTGTATCCGTCACCTGGAGCTCTTGGCGCTCTGGCCTTTTCTAGATAATTGCAAAATATCGCCATGAACGCATGTAGAGATTGTCTGGCTTGAGGATTATCATTGTCTGCTTGTGGAAGTATTGCAGCTATTATCGTACTACGTTCCACGACCAACTGTGATATTTCATTGGCCAATTCAGTCAATTCAGGAAGATCATCATCAGCGGTGTGTGTGGCTAGATAAGAGATATAAGCGTGTACGAGATCTGGGCTGTTCTCTACTTGACACGCTCCACGTAACGCTGTCGAAACAAGAGACCGTATCGACAGAAAATGTGGAATCGATGGTAATTTTCTAAGAAGCCAAGTTTCCCTGAAAAATTCAATTTTATTATAATGTTGCAAACAAAATAAATAATAAATCAAATAAAAAATATAAATACTTTTCAAAATTATCGTCCACCTCCATCTGATTATCTTGTAATGGAATTGACTCCAATACAAGTTTCAAACCTGTGATAGCTTGAATTCGACTACTGCTTTGCTGGCTACTTAATCGCCGTAAAAAATATTCTAAAACCTCGTAAGCGTGCTGCTGATCCTCATTTGGATCCATCAATAATGTTTGTAAATGTGCCAATAATTGTTGTTGCCTAGGTTGTTTGTCAGCTGCCTGGGTACTGGTAGATAGCAAAAACTCGCAGAGGCATTGGACAGGTAGCTGACTAAGTGATCCTTCGCTATTCTGAACCAAATCGGCTAACCAAGGCATACTCTGCGATGAACTCTGCTGTTGACGCTGAATTATGTCTAAAAGGAAATCGGGCTTTCGAGACCGACATAATAAATGACCTAATCTGTGCGACGTGTTTAGAGATTGAATCTGATCCAGAACTGTCAATGGTGGTTTCCGGGCAATACCAGTTGGATCCAGAGTGATTAACTGAGGTAGTAACAGACTGTTTTGCTCAGATATATGGATTCTTACAGCGTTTTCGTGTACTCTCGTTGAAGCTGCAGCCAAATGAGACTCGTATTCTAATATTTCTTGTTTTTCAACAGCTTCGACTTGTAATTCCTTCGCACGTTCCTGTTCCATCACTTCAGGCAGCGCCATTGTCGGTGGTGGGTAAGAAAAATGATTCGTAATGCACATCTCCATTAATATTCGCAGGATCGGGTAACGTTTCCAAGCTGCAGCGCCAATTGTTGTCGGGTTGTGAGCAGCTAATATTAGCAACATGATCCAACCCTTCCAATACAAATTCGATATAGCCAGAGTTGGTGGTGTGTAATCCGCTGGAATATTTATCGTTCCTGGTGGTTGATACGTACAGAGATTAAATATTAGTTCAATCACGTCAGTTTTATCCATCAATAACGTAGGAATACACTCTGATGAATTGATCGCTGCTCGTCTGATTAACTGATCCGTTAAATCCAACATTTCTGAGTGACTGATGGTATTCTCTTTTGTGAAACCCTCTAACAACAATTTAGTTAAGGTTTTTTGCAATACTGGTACTTCAGACATGAGACGTATAAAAAACGATCTGTCTGTTTCTGGCGGCCAATTATCAAGCCTGTAATACTGCTCCATAGGCTCGAGGAAGAAAACTTTATGCAAGGCGTGAAGTATTTCAACTCTGCCGATACTATAAACTTGTGGTGCTGTTCCGTGTAACCAATTTACAGTTTCATGTTGAACAGTAGATACCATACTATGAAACTGATGCAGCACGTCAATATCTTTTTTGTCCCCACGTTGCACCATTACAGCAGCTTCTTTTATTTGAGGATTTATAGCCAACAGCATACACATGCATAACAAATCGGCTATAGACATAAACATGCGATCCTTGAATTCGAAATTTAGTAATTGTTGAGCTATATCTTGTCTCTCGGACATCAAAGTAAGAGCCATAGAAAGTAAATTTATGTCATGTCGACAAACTCGTACTATTTCTCTGAGTAAAGCGCGAAGAGGTCTTAAGTAATCCTCGCGATTCATTAGCAAATCTTGAAATATCTCGGCTAGCAATCTGGCTGAGTGCTCTGGTATAGTCTGAAACATTACAGCTAACATTGGCATATTGTTTGGATTTCTAGCATTTGATAATTCGTTATAAATAGTGTGTTTCAAAATCGTAGCTAAATTTTCGGGATGAAGGCCGATCAACTCTTTAACACCGTTAAGATACAAGTTTATAACTGCTTTCGTCTTCAATCTCATTTTGACCAATTGACTTATTACTTCAACATCACGTTGAGTATGAGATGTGCAATTGTAACAAATATAAGTGAGCAACTCTTGGGCCGGCCTCATCAATTTTGGATTGTGCAGCCAGACTTCTATTCTTTGGACCGCTAAATTTCTGATTTCGACGAATCCGCAAGCTGAAGACAACAGTTTAAGAAAATTCCTCGTGATGGATTCAGGCTGTCTTCTATTTAATTGCTCTTTTATTGCTTCTAACACCATAACTTCTATATTATCAATACAGTGAGTGTATCGAGGACTGACAGTAAATTCAATTTTTTCTTTGTCACTCAAGAATTGTGTTGTAGATGTTGTGGAGTCTTCATCTTCCATTGTTGTAGGACTGTGACAGTCTCTTGGAGTAAGGACAGAAAATTCTGGTTGCAAAACATTTTTAGGAGGATGTCTTGTATTAAAACCAGTTAAAATATTATCTACAAAACCTTTACATTCTTCGTGATCAACCCATACCCTTTCTCCTAATGCATCCTCTATATAAATCTGAACAAAAAATATTAAAAGTTAAAAGTATAATCACATTAATCAATAAAAATTGAAACATACCAGAACAAAAATATCCGGCCAATTCTTCTTGTCGCAAAATCCTTTCATTAATAGATTAGCTGCTAATACAGGTACAAGTGGATTACCTTTTGATTTGAAATTATGAGACTGATCCCTCTTTAACAGAGATGCTAAAGCATGAAGTATACAATCATTGGAAAAAATAGATGGGCGAATTTTTGCAAGATAAAGTAGACCCATATAAATGAGAACATCAGGTTTCCATTTCTGATTTTTCAGAGCTTTGATAGCACCACAAACTATTCCTATAACTTTGTCTCCTTCGTCATTATCATTTGCTTCTAATACCATTGGTACAAAGTCCACAGGATCTGTGTCAATTGCTACAACTTCCCATGCTTCCACACTCGAGTAAGTAGAACGTTGTACAGGAGTATAAGCAGCTAACTTTGGTTTCTTTTGAGGGATTAAAGATTGCAATGACCCACTAGGTGCTTCTTTCTTCCTATCTATATCTAAATTTCAAATTAATCAAGCATTTATATACAAATAAAAGATTAAAGGATAATTTTCATATTAAGACTCTCAATTACTTGAGGAAGATGAACTCGTGCTTGGTTTAGAATGTATTACGCCCGACCTCTTATTTTCTGAACTTTCATTCCGTGAACTTTTTGATCCCAGAGCAAACAAATCTGATGGATGTTGAGCAAGTTTGCTTTTTGCACCTCTTCCAACTCCTGACTTGCCACGCTCCATTTTTTAGAAATTGTTAAATTTCAAATATTAATAGCTAAAATAAATAAAATTGGTTAACACACAAATTTAAAAATCCCTTAAATTATCACTCTTATTTATAAGCTATATTATGTTCTCAATGTTTTCACTATAAAACAGAAAAACAGACTATACTACTATCAATAAAAACACTCACTCCTAACCTATTTGAGTATGAAAATTAAAGCTTTTGAAATACGATTTGTCAAGAAATTTTTTTTTATCATGATTTTGAAGATTTCGTACAGTTGATTCCTTTAGTCATAATATGTAAAAGGAATGTTAATTGAATAATAAGAAAATCAATTCATCTACTGATCACTATTCAACAGAAACAAACTGTTTTTAATAAGGATAAGCCGCATACTACGTTTACGTGGTTGGTTGATACTTGCTGGCTTTTATTCGCCGCGCAATGCGCATAGCATGCGCGCATGCAGCATTAAGTACATGTAGTATAAAAGAATGAAGTATCAGAACTTGAAGAGTATCGATGGTATATCGTATCGATATACTAGAACTCTTGAAGTGTGTTAACAGTGAGGCAACTTCAAAATCAAAACATAAATCTTTTTTGATCCAAGAGAGGTATTTTTTGAGCGAAATAGAATTTAATTTCTGTTATAAACAGTTTATTTAACTTCGTAAATCAGTCATGAAAAATATTAATTTCACATATACTTTAGTTATTTTTATTACGACATATTCTGTAACATTTCATCGTATTTTCCTCAAATGTTGGCAATGGCACATATCATTTTGCGAGTTTGCGACGTTTGCGATTTGCGTTCATGTTCCTGCATTGCAGGTTCCATACAGTGTAGGGGCCTTGGATTACAAAGTTCTGTCAAAAAATGTCAGTGATGGTAAGTTTATAACGTGTTTGACACGTAAACTGCTTTCATATTCATTTTTATCATGGGAATAAGACTCGTTCTAATCAACAACGTTGCGAATAAAAATTATGCGTCGAATATTCCCCCACTCCAATTCACAAAATACATCAATACTATTTGATCTGATTCATAGGTTGTTGCAATGAAATAATTGATTTATGCTAAATCTGTTTTTTGTCATCAATCTTTACAGCGAATGAGAGCTACTCGTTGTCCTACGGATGAGCTCAGTATTACTAACTGTGCAATTATCCATCCTAATGATTTTCCTGAAAATGTCAGGTAGATATGATATTTCATTTTTAATGTATTGGTCCATTTCAACCAATAATCATTATTGTTAAATTATTATTATATAAATTTTAGACATATTCAGGTCACTACAGGACCAAATCAGCATTTCGTATTTAGTGTAAGATGTCATCCAGATGTTCCCCATGGAGAAGTTGGATTCAGCTTACCCCAGCGAAAATGGGCTACTCTTTCCCTCAAACAAGATATCGAAGTACGTCCATATTCTTTCGATCCTACATCGGAATGCTTATGTACAATTGTGTTGGAAGCAGATTTCTTGCAGAAGAAAACGTGAGAATAGAAGCGATATAATAATTCAATATATGGATAATATTGAAATGAGTAAAAATGGTGCATTTTTCCAGAACTACTTTGGAACCCTACGACACCGATCAGATGGCGAAAGACTTCCTTTTGCAATTCTCCGGGCAGGCATTCACCGTGGGTCAACCACTGGCGTTTCAATTCAAAGATAAGAAGATGCTAGGTCTTGTAGTGAAAAGCTTGGAAGCAGCTGATTTAGCAGCTATCAGCGCAGGTCATAATGCAGAACCAAAGAGAACTGAAATAGGACGATGTTTGGGTGACACGGTTATTCAATTTGAAAAGGCAGAAAATTCCAGTTTGAATCTTGTTGGCAAGGCTAAAGGAAAAGTTGTTCGTCAGTCGATCATTAACCCAGATTGGGACTTCCAGAAGATGGGTATTGGAGGTCTAGATAAAGAATTCAGTGCGATCTTTAGACGCGCGTTTGCATCTCGCGTTTTCCCACCTGAAGTAGTCATACAATTAGGCTGCAAGCACGTGAAGGGAATCTTGCTTTATGGCCCACCTGGTACAGGTAAAACTCTAATGGCCAGACAAATAGGTACAATGTTAAATGCCAGGGAGCCTAAGATTGTCAATGGACCACAAATTTTGGATAAATACGTAGGTGAGAGTGAAGCAAATATCAGACGATTGTTCGCCGATGCCGAAGATGAAGAAAAAAGGGTAAATATATTTCGATTAAAAACTTTATTTTATTTTAGCATTATTAATTAATATATGTTTTGGCAGCTTGGTCCCAATAGTGGTCTACATATTATTATTTTCGATGAAATCGATGCCATCTGTAAATCCAGAGGCAGTGTAGCGGGAAATACCGGTGTTCACGATACCGTTGTGAATCAATTGTTAGCGAAAATTGATGGTGTAGAACAGCTTAACAATATTCTCGTTATTGGTATGACCAACCGAAGGGACATGATCGATGAAGCTCTGTTACGACCCGGTCGTTTAGAGGTAACATATTATACAAATTATTACCGAGGAATGATGTTAAATATATATTTATCCATCAACAGGTGCAAATGGAAATCAGCTTACCTGATGAACACGGCAGATTCCAAATTTTAAATATCCACACGTCTAGAATGCGGGATTACAAAAAAATAGCTCCGGATGTTGATCTTAAAGAATTAGCAATACTGACGAAAAATTTCAGCGGTGCTGAATTAGAAGGTTTGGTCAGAGCTGCTCAAAGTACAGCCATGAACCGCCTCATAAAAGCATCAAGTAAGGTAGAGGTAGATCCAGCAGCAATGGAAAAACTTATGGTCTCCAGGAGTGATTTCTTAAATGCTTTGGAGAATGATATCAAACCGGTAGGAATATTTCTCTTTAGCAAATAAAAAGTTAGACTTTGTCATTTTCATTTTTTCATTTCTTATTAATCAGGCATTTGGTACGAGTGCGGAGATGCTTGAACAGCTTTTGGCTCGAGGAATCATCAATTGGGGCAAACCAGTGGCTGAAATACTCTCAGATGGCAGTCTTTATGTACAAGAAGCACGTGCAGCTGAGGGTTCAGGACTCGTATCTGTATTGCTCGAGGGACCACCAAACAGTGGCAAAACTGCTCTTGCGGCACAAATTGCTAAAAATTCCGACTTTCCATTTGTTAAAGTGTGTACACCAGATGACATGGTTGGTTACACCGAGTCGGCTAAATGCCTTTCCATACGCAAGGTACAAAACATATGCGCACTCATATTATTTCTAACGATATTTTTATTAAAAAAAAAAAAAATTTTTTTTAGATATTCGACGATGCATATCGTTCGCAACTTAGTTGCATTCTGGTCGACAATATCGAACGTTTGCTGGATTATGGACCTATCGGACCTCGATATTCCAATTTAACTTTACAAGCGTTATTGGTGCTACTGAAGAAACAACCTCCACGCGGCAGAAAATTGTTGATTCTCTGTACTACAAGTCGCAGGTACTTGAAATAACTTATTTATTAATAAAAATCTATAATATGTAACGTTAAATATGTTTTAAATCATTTTTTTATCTACAGAAAAGTTTTGGATGACATGGAAATGCTCTCAGCATTCAGTACAATTTTACATGTACCTAATTTATGTACACCAGACCACATCTTGAATGTTTTGGAAGATGTAGACCTATTTTCTAAGGCAGAACTTGCCTCATTACACGGCAAGCTGCAAGGAAGAAGGTAATATATTCTATAATTGTATTAACTTTCAGTATTTGCCAGAAGATTAATAATTATTTCATCCAATTTTTTTACAGCGTTTTCATCGGCATCAAGAAACTATTATGCTTGATAGACATGACGCGTCAAGTGGAACCGAATTATAGATTACCTAAATTCCTTTCAAAGCTGGAAGAAGAAGGGGCTCTTGAGTAAAGGTATTAAGTAAATTTTAAATCATATTTATATAAATATATATATATATATATATATATATAAATTTCAGTCAATATATTAGTAAAACTTGTGCGTGATGATGTAGATCAGCTATTAAAAGCAACTTGTAGTGAGTCAGGAAAAGAATTAAGTATATTCAAGTTATATGATGCTATGTTCAGAAAATATTTTAGTCGATAGAAAATACAGTCAGATGATAAAACATAAGATTCCATTCCAAGCAAGTTAATTTACAACAAATAGTTGTTTTCTTTATTTATTTAAATTTACTTTCTTGCTAAAATACATATCCAATCATGTTGATAATATTAAATCTTAGAATATTTATAACTGCACAGTTGTACGGAGCAAGTTATTCTCAATACGCAATATAAAAGAAAAGTGTGATAATTGTATGGAGTGTAAAGGAAGTTGTAAATCTCAAACATATTGCACGAAGAAAATTATTATGTTTATTCTATATACAAATGTCATATTACCAATGCCTTCAGAGATATAAATAATATTGTGGCAATAAAAGAATTGTAGGTATACAGTGAAAGACATAACGTTTATAACGTTCGTTTTGAACTCTAACAAACGGAATGTTTTTGGAAGGTACAAATGAAGCTGGTGATTTTTTTTTCTAATCCAAAGTTCATTTATTTTGCTTATGGGATATCATAAATATTTTTTTATTTTTCTCACTATGCGATGTACGGTAATGAAATATGTGTTTTTGGTTATAGTAATATTTCATGACTATTTATAAACGCAATAAGAATAATTTGTTGAATGAAAATATATTTTATTATACTTCTATGAATAACAATGAATGTGATCATAATTAAAAACCAAGTAGTTGTTCTTTAATTAATGAGAATTTATTTTATAATTTATTTTTTATATAAGCTCTGAGAATGATCGATAATTGTACTTACGCGTGACTGATGAACTAGAAGTGCTTATCATAACTGTGTTGCAATTTATACAGCTGTTGAAGAGTTGAATCTGTTATTATTGATGAGAATTTTAAATGATTTACCGTATTGCTGAGATGTTTGACAAAGGAAATATCTAAACGAATATCGCGTTATTGAATTATTTATATGTAAACCTTTTGAAGAGATGTCTACTGATATATTATATCAACTAAGTTATTTCCCACAAAATTAGTTATAAATTTAGTTCAGAAGGAAATTAAACACATTCCATATAGTATTCGAGAATATATATATCACTCACTGTATGTCTATATATGAATTTAATAAAAGAGATGTTACAAATAATAATGACTTATCAAAAATATATTTATATTTCAGTATAGTAGCAGTTTCTAACTACAATTTAAATTATTAGCTGTGTTGACAAGTTTCGCATTTGTTATTATATATGTATTGTGGAATTTGTTCTGTTTAAGGATGGTTATACTAACTGAATTAAAATGTTCTTTGTAAACATAGTTCTCATGTAAGATTATGTGTAGATGCTATGTATACTCTATTTATCAATGCCATGTATGTGATGGAGCATTTAAAATAAATGTCATGAAATTGTTTCAAAAATTGTTTTTAATTATCTTTGAATACAATATCTTTGCAACACCAGATTATGTTGCTTCAAAGATAGCCTTAATTATTTTTCTTAATTAATATTTAAATGTTGTACTCTTTAAGCAATCATGCAAATTACTTGTTTTATTTTTTCACACACAGTCATAATGAATCCCATTACAAAATTTTAACAAATACTTAAATCAGGCACAATCAAGAGTGTCTTGTGAAGTTTAACATAGATATATTAAGATAACAGAAAAATTACAAGAACTGTAAAATAATATGCAAACACAATGTGAACTTTTTAACTCATTAAATAATAAGATATTAATGTAATCTAACATTAATCTTCATGTATCGGTATTTGAAACAACTAAATATTTTATTTTTGAGAATTTTCTTTTCATTGCAAGAAAATTTTATTATGAGAGACTAAAAGTATATTTAAATTATTTCCCTTCCAAACTATTCTCATAAAATCAATGTCTTATTAATTATTTCAATTTATCACACAAAGAAGCATTTACATGCTCATATTTTTAATAATCTGTAAGCTTCATCTAAGATACTATTTTAACATTCAGAAAACTTGTATATTTATAATTTATACATTTTTTGAGAAAGTTTTGCTGCATTTAATGTGCTTGTAAACTCGGCAGTAGTTAGGCACCTTGATTTCTTTATGTATTGAAGGATAACAGTGATAATTGAATTACATATTGTTTAGCATGAAATATCTATGTTCTTCTTTTGTCAATATTGTCATGTAATAAGAGTAATAAAATCAATAAATTCTAGTCTATCTGAAGTTCGAAAATAACAAATACTGAGACTGCATAGTGCAATGTACAATTCAAATACTGAAAATGTTGCTCAACACCAAACATACTCATTTCATATAACTACACGAATTTTATACAAGATCAAAATAAACAATTATGTTTTGTTATTTAAAATGTCATTATTATAATTAACTTATTTTATAAAATATTATGTACAATTACATATTGTAAGTATTTTCATCAGTCCGTTAAAAGGTGAATACATTTCTTATCGGTTTGTAATGAATGAACATGTTAAGTAACAAATATATTAATTTCATAAACACAGTTGATAATATATTCAATACAATTAGAATATAACAATTTTAAAGTATATGATGAAATTATATCGATGTAACATAATTTCATTTTTAAAAAGCACTGGAGCTCTAAAATAATACATATAAATTCGGGTACTCATTAGAGTTAATTATAGTCGGTAAACATTGTTAAAATTTCCAAATGAGCATTTACATCTCGATGTAAGTGAGATGAATTCGATTTTCGATAATATGCAGTATAACAAACAATTACATTTGATAAATTAAACATAAATGGTAGTTTACAATATTAAATCAATTTTCTTCTCAAGAAATATCTAATATGAATGTAATTCTCCAATTTTTCTCTCTATAGAATTATTAAAGTTGTTGCAAGATGATTTAATTATGGCACATAACAAGTTATAACGTATCTCCAGATAATGGATATCGATTGAATATCACAATCATAGTGAAGAATTGCAATAATGTTATACTATGACTATTTAATAATAATATCACAAATGGTTACAAATTATACTTTTGAATTATTTCAAAAGTATATCACGCAATTTCAACTGTGGCTACAATGATTCGCAGCATTTATCAATCATCAAGTTCTCAGTCATATTAGCCACAAAAATTATTTTGAATTAACACTGGTGAAATTGCATTGAAAAAAATTAATGTAATGAATAAACTAAATCACGAAGGTTTGCAAGATGGAAATTTCTTAACACTAACACACGAAATCGGCTTGCGCCACCTTCTTTTGCTGTTTGATTTATTTATATACGTTCTTGGATCTTCCTCGACTTGATCCATTTCTTGAAGACGTCTTTCTTCTAAAATTAGAAACAAGTAAATTTTATTTTCTATTTATTTACTAATATAATAATTGTATACTTTTGTTACTCATTGAATTCGTTTAAAATTATATGTAAATGATACATTTAAGAAAGAAAATAAGAATGTTTAATATAATAGAATTGTTTATATTTATGAGACAAATTTTTTTTAGTTAAAGCAGCTTGAGTTTGAGCCTAGAAAGTAATGTACAAAGCTATATAAAGTACCCTTTTTTGAGCCAGAACTTCATAAGTAGACGTAAGTGTATGATTGTTATAGAACGGTGCATTTCTTTGACATTAATATAAGGAGACAGTTTGAAAAAATATTCTCAGAATTCCGACTAGTATCTGAAAAGCAAAATCTTATTTTACTCAACACTAATTCTCTTTTCGGTCAATGAATATATGAAATGAATATCTAAGGGCATGTTGTTGTTATTTGAATTTCTCAAATTTGAGAACTTCAGATTTTATAATAATTAATGTCATGAAATTTGTGTAGAAATATAAATGCAGTTGTAAAGTGAAATTCAGAAAATAAATCTAACAAAATATACGGAATTAAATTCGATAGTATTAACTATAATAAAAGATTAACATTATTTATACCATTTAGTTGATGTTCTGTGTAATATGTAGGATTATCATCGATTCCATAATGATACTCCATCAGGTACGGCAGTACAGTCATACTATGCCATCCATCTGTTCTGAGTGGTGGCATAGGCACTTCTTCCACTGTTCTTGGATGCCTACATATGGTCCATGGATGCTTTCTAACTTGTTGCAATGTAAATCTTTCTTGCGCATCTTTTTGTAACATTCCTTCCAGGAGGGATCTAAGAGGCTCCTCCACTTCTTCTGGTATTGTGTATTCACCTTTTCCTATATTTTCATACAATTTATAAATATTATCTCCTTTAAAAGGATATTGACCAGTTGTTATGTTGTACCTAGTTGAAAAAAAATATAATATATTGAACAATTTTTATAAACATTATAATCTATGATAGCAATTTGAAATTTACAATGTGACACCACTACTCCATATGTCCACTTTAAAACCTGAAAAACTCTCACATCCATTAGCTATTTCTGGTGGTTGAAATGCAGGAGAGCCTTGTATCATAGTACATGTATCATCTTTAGAGAACAAATCTAGTGCCTTAAGGTAAAAAATAAGATAATGGTTGTAATCAAAAATGGAATTTAATATAATCTATACCTCTGCAACTCCAAAATCACTGATTTTCAGAGTGCCATCTAATGTTAACAATAGATTTCCTGGTTTTATATCTTTGTGCACAATTCCTTTACTATAAAGATATTCTAAACCATCTAATAACTGGCAAAAATAATCATGTGCTTGCCACAATGGAAACTTTTTTAGAGGTGTACTTTCCAGCATACCCTATAAGAATTTTAATTATTTAAAATTTAATTTTATCTGATTAACATAAAACTTAATGCTTGTTAATAATAATTTCTACTTTGGTTAAAAATATTCATTCTAATATTTCAATAAGTTCCGATAAGTATAAATATTACCTGTAATCCACATACACAAAATTCCATAACAAGATACATTTTTTCTTTCTCGTCATTATATAATACATCTACAAGATTTATAACATTTCTATGTTTTAATATCCTTAATAGTTTTATTTCTCTGTCGATAAAAAATAATTTCAATTAAGAATTATTTTGCAAAACAAAATAAAAAGTATATTATTAGACAGCGTAAATAAATTGATACGATTAATCATAGTTTGAATGAAATTCCATTCTTTGAATTAGTGAGATATAAAATAAGTTCAATTTGTCTGAATAACATACCGTTGAACATTTATCTCTCCATTAGGAATTCTGCGTAACTTTTTTCTTTTCAATATTTTCACTGCCCTACGACAGAGTGTTTCAGAGTCCAGTACCTCCTTCACCTTACCATAACTACCCTCACCTAACACATCTCCCATAACATATTTGCCTATGAATTTACATCTTTTCTTTTTTTCCTCATAAATAATCTGATTGGAGTCAACTCTATGGAAGAACATGTTAATCTCGTCGAGATCATAGTCCTGATCGTCGTTATTCCAAGTGACGGGCTCGATGTCTCGGAATATGTCGTTGTCAGCATCGTCGTCATCCGGATCGTATAACGCGATTTTATTGTCCATTTTACGAAAAATAAATCTAATACAGACTAAAATTACAAAAAAAAACCTAGATCGAGTTTAACCTAAAACAAAACCGGCACCACCATTGTTGTGAAGGTGTGAATATATATACATATTACATATACATATACATAAATTTATGTGAAGGCGAATGTGTGCATATACCTATACATACATAATATTACGCACACAAATTTATACATGATGAAATATGAAGCGTAAGTACTGTGTAGGATGAAACCTAGGAATATAGCAAAGACCAAATAGTTTCATTTCTACCTAATACACTATCAGACTCTGCAGTATGCAGGGGGAAAATTAGTACTATTTTTTAGTCCAGTTAGTGAAACTATTTAATATGTATATATACTTACTGAGAATAAAACTAGTTTACACACAGTCATGACTATTTATTTGTTCACTAATAATTTTTTAAGTAAGTAAAAATATAAATATTTTGATATTAAACTGGTAAAATACTGTTTTAATTTATTGTGTTGGTAACTACATGACAATGCCAACTTTAACTCTTTTCACTTAAACTAGAACTAGAAACTAGAATTACTAGAAGTTATTTCAAACGTTCAAATTCAAATGTAGGAGTAGCAACGTCGGAATAGGACTTTAGGACTACTGTATTGTGTTTACTTGTCACCGTATCGAAAAACAGAATTTTCATTCGTCCGCGATTGGATTATTTTTTTTGTTAGTGATAAAAATAAATAATAAAAATGCCAAAACCCGTGCGATCAGAACCTTTAAACGAAAACATTTATTCATGGGAAACTGAAATTCACAAACAAAAATTGGCGGAGGAAATCGAGCGTTTGGAAAATGTGTTAAGAGAAAAAAAGAAGGAACTTGTTTATGTTGTGGATGTGCAGCATCATACTATGGAACAGTGCGAGAACACAAAGGAGAATGCAGACAAACAGATAAATGATTTAGAAAATAGTACGAAACGCGCAGAATCTCAGTAAGTTTACAAAATTATTCATAATTTAAATAATTAAAGGTTCTCGTGAGTCGTAATTTCTTATTCGTTTTTATTTTTTATTAGGTACATTTTTGAAGATCATAAGATAAAAGAAATGGTTGAAAATAAGAATTCATTGGATAAAGAACAAGCTGAGTTGCAGAAGAAATTAAAGGAAGATAAGTCGGCGAAAATAGAGGAGAGGAAAACTTTTGATGATTCATTTTCACAAATATTAGAAGACTTACAGATTGAATATGATGAGGCGAAAGATGCTTTTGAAGTTTTGTGCGAAAAAGAGATGAATAAAATGGAAACCAGAAAATGGTGTTATGATGAATGTGAAAAATTAGAAGATTATTTGAAAGTAATGATTGATTTATCTTTCATATACTATTTATATTCTCATGTTACAAATGATCAAATTACGAACTTTGATTTAAGGTATTAAGAGAACTGGTGGATGACAGGAACATAGATTTGAAAACAGTTGAAGAAGATATAGAATATTTTAGGCAGAAGCTAGATGGATTGGAAGGAGAAACATTGAACGGTGAATAGATAAATTTTATTAAAAGTGTAATAATTTTCAATATTCATTTTTTTTTCTGAAACAGGTAATTCGTTGTTCGATTCAGTTGAATCAAAACGCCAGAGTTTGTTTCAAGAAGTATGTACTTTGTGCAATGAATATGAAGGATATAAAAGGGCAAATTTACATCTAGAAAACCAGTTGAAAATGCTCAAAGATAATAAAGAACTCATTGAGCAATTGAAATCGGTCAACATGAGAGATTTATTCAATGATAATGAAAAACTTGTAAAAGATTTCCAGAAGCTTTTAACAGAAATGGATGAAAATTTTCAACAGGACATTGATAATGCAATTTCTGGTGACAAAGATATTTTTGGTGAGAACGATGATGCTAATGGGGAACCATCTGAGGATGACATCTTATATTTCAACTTTCTTCAAACTTTAGTTGAATACACTACAGCTCGATTAAATGATAAAACTAAAGAATTAAAAAAAGTTGAATTCGATAATGCAGATATGCAAGATACAAGACTGAATATTTTAGAAGATTTATATAATTGGAATGAAAAATGTGTATTATTGGGGGTGAGTATCAAAATTTTAATAAGATGTGTACTATTGTTATTAAAATACTCTAATTTTTCTTACAAAATATTTATAGAATGAACTGGAAGAATTAAAATTAGGTTTTGAAAAAGAAATCGCACGAGCAGCTGCGGAAAGGGAAAAGTATGATTCAATCTTTTGTCCCAATTCTGAAACTTGTGAATCATCTAGTGAATCAGAGCAGTCAAGAAGTAATGTAGAAATGGCTACTGATAATGAAGGTATTATTACATCAATTGATTCTAAAGATAATAATTTTGGGATTAATTGGATTGAACAAAGTGAAAATAATAAAGACCTTACAGATAAAACCAATGATGACGAATATGAAGATGGTCCTATTCTAGCGCATGATACTTGGCCCTGCTGGGGACAAATCTATGCACAACAATACTGCAACCAATCCAAACTTGCAGGAAAACAATTAGAATCAGAGACATCAACAAATTTTGAAATTCCTAAGAATAAGAAAAAATTAACATATGCCAAAGATACTCTTGATAATGAGAACAAATCAAAAATTACAAAAAATGATCGTAAAAAATATCCCATAATTAACTTAAGTTCTAAAAAGTAACATATGCTTTTAAAATGTAATTGTAAAACAATTCATAATTTCTTGTGATATTCTTACCGAAGAATAATGTCATAATTAAGATTTTATTATGATAGAATTTAAGGTAAAGTGTATTTTGTAAGAAATAAAACTAAAGTATTATGTCAAGAAGTAAAGATTTATTTTAAATAAATCCAAAAGTTTTTTAGTATTATTTGTATTTTATTACATTTTGGTAAAATTAAATAGTATAATGATGAATAAAGAACAAAAAAAAATTATGTTGATAAATGTGTGTTATAAAATATGTTAATAAAGTTATTTAATCGTTTATTTTAATTCAGTTTAAATTTTTTAAACATTTTCAATTAAATTCAATCCTAATTTATACATTTTGAATGAAAAATTCCAAATCTATTTCTTTATTGCAATAATAAACAATTTGTTTATACATACCTATTTCATTCTAATTTACATTAACCGAAACATGGACTTATAAAATTCTTCCGAATAATTAGACGGTATTAGAGTATTGGCTGTACTGATACACACAAGGGGGCCAGCCGCCAGACTCATTGTCAGTCAGAAGACCGTCCAGATCTGGCGTCAGTGAAAGCACTGAAAGCACCCCCCCCCCCCGCGCTACTAGCCAATTTCGACATAAATAAGATATACGTTTAACCGGTAGTTGGTCACTTACGGATGCTACTATTTTATTTAATTTAATAAATAATAATTAAACTATTTATAATAATAACAATAAATTTAATTTTCAAATATATTTTTCAGTACGGTTGAATAAACTACACGGAATGATAAAAAAACAACTATTTAAAACAATGAGAGAAACACCAATTTTTTTTATATTTCTAAAATTTACTAATGAATTTAATAGAAAATCAACCAACGATGCTCATGTGATTCAGTAGATCAAGAAGAATAGCGATAAATATTGAAAAGACGTATAGCAATAACTTTACGGTAAAGACAGTCTCTGATATGAGACTGGTAATTCTATTACAAAAGTAACTCGTCGCAGCTAGCGTTTCTTGATACTGAGATAACCATTGTTACCGAAGCGCGGGAACTTCAGCGTGTTCTCTCGTTAACTGTGATGAAAAAAGCCTTCTCTCACGGTGCAAAGTTCACGGACGGCTCAACGATCTCTATCGCAAGCCATGTCCGGACCCTTGACTCTCGTTACATGGGAAATTATGGCTCGAATAATAGCTTTATAAGTATGTATCCCCACTAGCATATTCCATTTATGCATAAAAAATTAAACGTTAAATGAAAGAAACAAATTTCATCCTTATTGTAGAATTTGATAATAGCGAACTGAAAAATAACCGGGGGTGAATGAAAGCCATTATCTAGTACAATTCTGTCTCGCTATTTTAACTTTCAAATTTGTTGGATAAGCGTCGCTAAAAATCAACGTTCACCGATGACATCGGCGAATGGCAACCGCAAAGTTGTCTATTCGCAGAATGCACTGAAAGGTAACGTCTGCCAGATGTGCCAAGTGGAGAATCAGCCATGATATTTGTAAGGACTACGAAAAAAAAAGTAATTTATCACTAGTTTATATATATCCGTATGTGCAGACACAACTTTTTTTTTAATATGTACTGTTTATTTTCATTTGAAAAAAAAATTAAGTCGACAATCATGGGACATATATTACGCAATATCGCTTGATCTCGATGGTGGGATGAGGGATATTCTCTTTTCGGGAAAGCCAAGCGTGAAACGATAAACATCTCTGGTCGTTGTCTGACTATTCCAAGTAGACACATACGTAGACAAGAATTTTGCGTTCCCTTGAACCGCGATTCCGTTCGCCTTGGTTTTCTCGTGCGACTTCACGGGCCGATGCCTCATTGCGTACAGTCCATGGTAAGGTGTATTAGATTACGTACAGTACGTGCTGAACACACCGTTGCGCACCTGTACACCGCTCCTTTCGCGCTCCTACCTTACTGATACTTATTTCCTAGTTTTAACGTACGGGACTATTGAATTTGCACTTTTAAATTTTATTAATGTCTCTATTTTCTATTCATTACAAGAGCCAAACAAATCTCATAATGTTACAATGAAAAGATGGAATCTATTTTGTAATTCAATATGTTAACAGGTAAAAAAAGTAAATTTATAAAAATAAAATAAATTTTTGAGTATATCGATAAAAAAATATGTGTTTTGTAATTCGACACAGAACAATACAGTTAACGAGTAAGAAGAATTATGAAAATAAAATGAATCTTCAATTATTACGTCAAAGAATAGAATCTGTTTCGTCTTATGGCACGTTTAACGATTACACGGAAATTTAAAATTAATTTTAAAAACGAAGATCAAAATTCTATTCACTAGATGAATTAACAGAACTTGAAGATGTACAAGAGCTACACGAAGAACAACTTGAACATGAACATGAACATGAACATGATGACGATGATGACGATGATGACGATGATGAAGACGATGATGAAGACGACAATGCTACCTTCGGCAATTTGAAAATCTGTTTATACTTTTTATCAATGTCAGAAAAGTTCACAATTTTCTCAGATTTATTTTTTGAAGTTGTATCTATACTGCTATGTTCACTATCTGAACAACTAAGGCTTTTCCAGTTTTTAAAGTTAGAATTCAATTTCAATTTTTTCTTTTTCGTAATTCGTGGAAAAATATTATTGTTGTAACTAACAGTACGAATGCCGTTTATCTCAAATATAATTTTATTCGATATTGGTTTTGCTTTTTCAGGTTTATTTATTTTCCGTTTCGTTGGATTGGGCATCGAATTCAATATCTCCATTTTTTCTACACGTGGAACATCGAATGCTTTTCTCTTTTCTCGGTCGCAAATATCACAGCAATAACTCGATGAAGCATTCGTATGAGTTTCTTCATTTTCTATTTGAAAACTTATTTCACTTTCATTGGAACTATTACACGACAAGACTGCTTCTACATAATTGGATGCGGATGATATAAGAGGACGAGAAAAATCGGCCCATAAACTGTCAGGGTGAAAAAATATTTTCGCCTCATATTCTGTTTCGACAGTATCTCCGCTAACGCTCTCTACGGAATTATTAGAGTAATCAAACCCATAATAAATACGTGTCATCATATTACGAGCATTGTTTAGATCCGTATTATATGGTTCGTTATTTTCGTTCACTTGGTTTTGTTTACGTTTTTTTGTATTTTCTTCATCGTCCGTGAAAACAACACTAGAAGTTATTTCGGTTGGATCATCAGTGGCGCCCTACACGAAATGTTAAAAATATCTTCGATTAATATTGCGAACCAATAATATTTACGGTAGAAATTAACAGCAAGATAAATATAATTAAAAATTTACCAAATTTCGATATCGCATTAGCTTCAATTTTCTACTCACTGGTCTGATCCACGTTGTACAACCGGAATTAATATTAAAATAATAAATTTTTCCTGGAAAAGTCTTGGATTCACATTCAACCCAACCAAAGTTATTTTCATATTTTCCAAAGGGTAAAATCTCGTTTTGCGATTTTTCTTTACAATTTTGTTTAACCATGTTGCGTTTATTATTTTTTAACGTGAGATTTTAAAACTATGTAAAAATTCCAGCACTTTTTAATTTATTCAAAAAATAACTGTTAATGGTCTCATCACTGAAAGTATTCATTCAACCAACGTTAAAAGTAGTTTGTGGATGTTTACAGGTCACAACGTGAATCTACGAGAAAAAGAGAGATCTATAGTAGCGACACTCTGTTATAAAAAATAAGAAACTTCATTACCGATACCTCGCTACATTATCGATTTACTTTTAACGCCATATACTAATTAAAACTACTTTATATTACCTCTGATAAGTAAATTCTCAATATAATTGTGTCTTCATCTTGTTCGCACTTACGATATAAACTCAAGTCGAACGACAGGTTAAGATGGTTAAAAATTCTTTTCTATCTTTTTCTAACTTGTAGGAGTGGCGCCACTCACACTGGAACTTTTCAATGAATAATTTGTTCACAGATAACGATGCGTTGAACACATGAGTAGCAATAATGCGATGTACTTTATTATTATTTTATTTGATCGAATGTCATCGATGTTTCTTTTTAACAGTAGTATAAATTATATTTAATAATAAACAACTGCAAAGAAAAAAAAAATTTGTTTCAGACTAAATTAAAAAAATTCGTAGCTTGATAACATTAATTACATTTTAAAATGTAGAAAATATTATTACTTTCACATGAAAAAAAGAAATAGGTAAAAATGGGGTACAAACGTCTTCCTGTAAATATATTTGAGATTGGTGAGTACGTACTTATAACCAAAAGCGATGCAAGATACTTGTCAGGGTTGTCCGGTTGTTTTTCTACTATGTATTCTATACGTTCAGATGAGAAAAGGTCAACTGCAAAAGAACGCGAATACGAAAAGAAAGAATGCGAAGAAAGCAATTCACTGCCGTTGGTTCTCTATAAATGACGGTTCGAGTTTACTTCTTTTAGTCCGATGTGAGGATTATTATCAGAAAAGTGATATACATGATTCATATGTATAAGAATGTCCTTCGTAATCCGAGATTTTTCCGACTGAATAGACAGGATATACCATCGGTCCTCATTGATAGACCCGATGATCCCGAAGACACCTGAGATTCTCACGCAGAATTGAAACGCTGTTCGAGTTATTATAAACGCGATATATCAAAAATACCGATATCGCATTATCGATAGTTCGTCGAATGTAGCTGAATGGTACATACGTCTGTGTATAAGTGCGGAGCTCGTTCGCAAGGGGGGAAAAAAGAGAGAGAATCCGCATGGCCGTGGCCGTGTACGGGCAAGGTGGTCCCAATGGTGGTGGTAAAGACCGTTAGGTGGCCCCAACGCCGCGGGATCGTTGTCCGGGCAAACTGCGCGCTCGCGCTTCTATTCGTCCGTGCGAGAAATTTGCCAAATACCACCATATTTATCTGAAAACTCCGAGTATGTAGCATGAGCGTCAATGAAAATGTGCTATCGTTCGAATAAAATAACAGAGATAACCATTCTCGATTAATTTCGTGTAATTCGTTGGCACACGAGACTGTTACCTATTCGGCTGATTAAATCGAACTAGATCAATCAAGATTCTCGTATTTTCTGATTTTCTATACGAAATGAGTCGGAATGAACGTCATTAACATATTTTTTTTATAATTGAGTTGTTTTTTTATCGGTTAAATACGAAATCGGTATAAAATTATTTTTCATTGATTTTTTAAAACAATGTAGTAATATTTAAATAAAGAAGTATATACAAAACTGCATGTATATTACATGAGTATATATGCTCAAATAATAATTGGTTTTTTTCATTTTTTACGATGTATATGTAATGTACGATGAATGTGTTCATCTTGTCTCGTAATGAATTATCGTAAGCAACGGTGTTGAGGATTTCGGTATCGAAATGACAATGAGAGTGGATGGATCGATCGATGGGCCAGTAGGTTCCTCGTTTGCCCGCCTCGGTATGGATAACAGTCCATTGCTGTACCGTTCGCGTTAACGCTACATCCACGCAGTCGTTCCTCGCTCTTTCTCTTTGGGACTCGATTGCGCGACGATCGAAAGTGAGAAAGTGAGGAGGTAAAGGGGAGAACGCGCATAATCGAAGAAAATTTCGGACAATCGACTTTTTCCTTTCGATTCGGTGATTCGTTCATACGCAAACTGTTACAGTAACGATGCTAGACGACGATATGCTGACGTCTTTTCGATCGATCTTGAACACGAGTTTCGTTATTGACAATATTTGATCAAGACCACGATGCAAAGCTCAATTTATCGGAATCCCATATTTCTATGCTTGCTACGGCATAATTTGATCATAAGTTTGAAAATTCGTTATATCAAGAGCAAAGTCTCGGTTGATCCACCGAAACGAAAATCTACCGATTACATAATGTTTTTTGAGCGTGAAACCAAATTTCGATTGCTCGTTGATGATCTCAAAAGAGATCGACGAAAACTCAATAAGTACGCACGAATGAAGGATCGTACTCGATTTTCACTCTCCGTGTTTTCGATTATGTAAGGGGCCCCGAAGAGCGCTTACGGTTTTAATAATAACAGTTATACGCGTTCGCCTACTTGCGATCCCACCGGAGAGAAGTCCCATGAGTCGAGAGTCACGCGTGTACAACTATTCGCGGAAAAGACGAGAGAAATCCTTTACGAGTACAATGATCATGAAAAATTGCTCCAGTTCCGTTCTAAAGGAATTTTGAAACGTCCGTAACGATCAACTACAAAATCATTTGAAAAACTACCTTCATACGCCAAAATCTATAATCGAACCGAAATTTTGCCGAATTCTCTTTTTCCAGTGAAGGATTTTCGTATTTTATAAAACAGAAGAACAAAAATCTGAAAAGTTCTTTAATAGCTGAACACGATACCAAACATATCAAAATATGTCAAATGACACCCTGGAAGGATAATACGATTTTGGAATGTTGCGAATGTGAATCTGGTTGGAACTGATATCGGATTAGGAGCTTTCTAGGGTAATCGAAACCACTGCAGATCGTCGAGACGGACGCGAGTCGGTGTCAGTAGGGTCAGTCTAACGGGCTAACGGGTCGTATAGCCGGACCGTATGTTACGCGCTCTGGCATACGGTGATGTAACTCGCGCGCCGCACGGTTACGCGCCTCTCCGAGGTCAAGGTGTGGGCGAAAGTTTCTCGTATCCGGCGATATTATTCGCCCTACATGCCCAAAACTTCGCTTTATCGTAATCATCCAAATTTATTCAATTTCATCTCCATTTCTATATACTTTTCTCTCGTTTTTTTGTAGCTGCTCTCGGATATACAGTTGCTTCACGCGAACGGAAAATTAGATTCGGTAAGAGCAATACTTTTACGTATTGCTTTTTGTTCTCGAACCGCGAAAAAGCTATCGGTGGCGTCAGCTTTCAAGAATTTAAATTAGAAGGTGTATCCAACATGTGTATAGGTATAGGGCTTCCTGGACAAGATTTCTACTCGAAATCCCGGCGGAAATGTAGAGTCAGAAAACTAATCTCGTACGTTTTAGTTCTAAGCACTGTCACCGTACCGATGACACTTCTTATCGCATTGTATTGCATTGCGATATTCAAAAATAAGAAACGTTCAACTATTTTTCGGCAATTCGAACTTTGAATTTAGCTTCAACTCTTAAATTCAAATAAAATCGATTACGTATTGAATGAAATTAAATTAAATATCCACATCGGGTTTAACTTTCGGCTGTGATTAACTAAGAAAACATTCGGTTGTCGTCTCATAAAGTACCTGTACAGCTTTAACTCTATTCGTAATTGTGTGCGAGGGGCACTCCTAACGGTTCTAACGTTTGTCCAGACAGATTCGGAGATTAGCTAACGCCATGACGCAACCGTACGTTGCGCAATATGTATCAGAAGGTGGTAATCCATAAAAAAGAAGAAGTATTACAAAGAGCCGAACCGAGAGTTGTTTTTGTTCTCTTCACAGACGAGTCTCTCTGTTTCCGTGACGCTTTGTTTCTCTCCCTTTATTTTTTTTTTCTTCTCTCTTACCCCAGTCGACGAAAGACGACCAGAGACCAGGAAGATGGATTACCCACGAACTCTCACCACAACCTTGACCCACTAATATGCCATGTTTTGATATTCGGTTCGAATCAAATTTTCATATTTTTTCAAGTACAATAATTAATTTAATTTAAATTTATTTACTGAACAATGAAGCGATATTTTCAAAAACAACGTTTTGTTGTTATCATATCATTATTGATTCATTGCTAATCTATTTTCTAATTTGCTTATTTAATCAGCCGGATTCGATGACAATTTAATTCGAAGGAGATTCTCGTTTCGATTTAATCTCGAAGACTCATGTTTTAAATTCCGAAATATATTTTTATCTCCTTAAGTACGCATTAGCATGTATTGCGGAATCGAATTAGAAATTCGATTCTTCGCCACCGTCGCGCGTTATTTACGGCATTTACGTAATTCGAAAGCGCTTTCGTGTCCAAATTACCAAGGCCATTAGAATTAGTAACAACTCGCCCCTTGCCCCCCTCACTTGTCTTTCCTCCTCGAACGATTATTCACTTTGTCGGCTATACTAGACTCGTCAGTACCGTGAACACGTAATTGCCCTTTCCTTCCCACGAGGTGTAGGTATGGGTATTCCGAAAACACGTCACGCGACACCGGTAGCCATTGAGAGTGATTTTAACGCGAGTTTGTAATCCAGAGAAAATCGTATTACCGATATTATCTAACGATGATGGAAAGTAGCGCAAGGCCGCTTTCTTCTTACTCAACCGACTATTACGCTTGGTAACCGAGGAATAACGAGCCACGAAACTCTCTCGCTCGACATTTTTCTTTCGTTCCAACGCGACATCTATAGCTAGTTGTCATCCAGGTACGAAAAACGATATAGGGAATCTTCTCGATAAGAAAATTTTCCCTCGTCTCGTTCTGGAATATTGTACTCTGGCGTGGAATGAAATTTTACGCGTTTTCGAGTCACCAATCGACGTTCCGAGAAGGCGATTTAAAAAGTGCGCAACTCTCGACGATACGAAGAACAAGAGATGCGGAGAGCCGGGCGTAATGTCTTGTTATTACACGTGTCCTCCGCAGTAACGGGACAAGGAGCCAAACCGACCGGCCTACTTACGCATTGACGCTCACGCACACATCCCCGCTGCACTTACTCGCGTCTGCGTGCCTCGCATCTCTTTAAGAGCTACGCCGTCGACCAATTGCAATCCTTTTGCCCTAAGCTTATTCTTCACGAACGGAAAAAATTTACATCTCATCATTTTATTATCTACACGAACAAAAGAACAGTGAAATTTGTTTATCGTTCAACTTTTCATTAACCCTTAGAGGACCGGCATGACGCTTCTATGCGTCATAATGTTATTCCATTGCGAAGAAGGAAATAACCAAAATCGAAAACATGGTTAATGATTCGATAATTGTGATTTTGTACGCTTTAAAAGTATTTCTATTTGTATTAGAGAAATGCAAGTAATAATGCGCTCCTTATTTTCTCATCCGTTTGCGATATTCTTGAGGGGTGGCCGGTTACCAGACCTTTTACGATGGTATATGAATGTGAAACAGGCATTTCTCATTTTCCTTATCCAAAAAAATACTGAGAGTAATATTACGAACACAAAAAAATTTTTTATTTTACTTTAAAAATTTTCATCGTTGTTCCTTACTGTTCCCGACCGGCATGACGCTTTTAGGCGTCATGTACTAATTCCCCGATATTTGCACTTGGTTTGATAGTACAGACCAATTTTTAGCATCAATAAAGAACGTTTAAAAAATTTGTTATACCGGTCGTCTAAGGGTTAAATGAGAACTAAAGAAGGGCGTTCTTTTGAAATAATTTGTTAAAGCGAGGAAAATCTTTTTCTCTATATTCCATAGAGTTTAGAGTCTATTAACGAGACATCGAGATTCGAAGTCGATACTTTTCGAGAGGTTCGCTTCTCCTGTATGGAATATGAAGCTTTACAATCTCCTTACACGTCGGTACGTGAGCGAATGTCCATCGCGGGGCCCTAAAGCAACGAGGAAGCTCCGCGTACGGAATAACCAAGCGAGGGCCATCTTTGATTCAAACCGCGTGCGAAATTCGGTACTTCTGCTATGCAATTTAACTGTTATCCCGATTTTTTTATTTATAATCGCAATCGCGTATTTGTCAATTCATCTTAGTGTTTTCTAGACATCCCTCTCGATTTTTCATTCAAAACATTACGCTGCTTATTATTAGATGAATTGGGGGTCCATTTCCACCAAAATTCTTCGAAGAATCTTTTTATATTGTTAAATACTACCAAATTTCATCTCGCTAGCTTGGGTGATTCTTCTGGAGCTGCACCCCGAAAAACTGCTAAATATATTTAAAAACTGAAATATCAGCCGGCAAAAAGATACGGAGAAATTTGGGGAAAGAAGTTCCCATGGCGGAATGTAAATGCGAGGATAATCGAGACACCATATGTGTCGCGGTGTAGCGAGATAAGGCGAGGAATAAACAAACGAGAGAGAGGAATCGAATCTCGCGTCGTGCCGAGACCTTCACTGCGGAGAACTTGAACTACGTTCGCGAAGCGAGGTGGGGACCGGTACCAAGATGGCGCCCGCTGGCTCTGAACGCCGTCGAGCTTCGAGAGTGCGCGATTGTGTAATGGCGGCCGGTCGAGCGTGCTCGCTGCTCGGGATGAGGTTAACGTCCTATTCCTTCTCCCCCTCCGCAGCCTCTATCTCTTTCTTTCACACTCTTTCTCTCTCTCTCTCTCTCTCTCTCTCTCTCTCTCTCTCTCTCTTGCTCTAAGGAAAAGATAGAGAAGCCGACTAAACCTCCGTGGAAGTCGTGGAACCTCGTTTCGGACAAGTGTCATCGAACTCGCGTCTTCTAACCAATCTGCTACCACAAACTTCATCTCGCACGGCTACGAATTATTTCGCCTTGTAACGATATTTGCGTTGTGCACCCCGAAGACGCGACAACCCCTCCAACCGTAGGCACACCACGCCAAGACACGTTTCGACATACGTACGCTATTAGACGACTAATAGTCAAGGTCGCGATCGCGACGAGAGGGAAGGAGAGGAAAAAATATCAAAATTCTCAACGCGCGTGTCGGGAGGATTAACATATTTTCGCAGTTACTCAAAGAGCGTATAGTAGTTGAATGAAAATGAATCCATCTCGAAACGGGAGACCGGGAGGAGCGAGCGCGAGAGAGAATCGATATCGATAATCGTAAAAAACGAAATTCCCAAGAGCGTTAGGATTGAGTAACAGCATTGTTCGTGAAATGGAATCTAGGTAGATCCGAAGATCGAAGCGCGGTTGGTGAACGCACACCAAGATGGCGGTCGCTCGATGCCTCGTGGCATGGAATCCAATATTACCTCACCGTAGCCGTGGCAGTGACAGTGGCCCTCTCTCTCGCTCCCTACCTCCGCTCGGTTTTCTCACTCCTTGACCCGTCTTTCTCCGTCGAGCTCTGCAACGTGCCCACCCAGCTGTATCTAGGAAGCCGACTGAGCGCGAACTTTCAGATAGCCGCTCGGTCTCTCCTCGCGTTGTAAGACAAAGTCTCGTTGATGAAAAATATAAGTCGCGTAATACCAATATCAACGGTGCAGATGAGGAAATTTCTATAATAATAACAATATGTATGATACGTATAATAAGCTCGCTGCTTTAACAGGCTGTATTAAAATACAGTGTAACGCGATAATACAAAAATCGTTCAACTGATTTTTACTCGACGAAGGCCAATTTTCGAACTCTCGATTCGGAAGAAAAAAAAAAAGTTGGCGATATGATTGAACATATGGATTGAGCACGGATCGGCCAGGTGCATTCGTTTATTATTATACGGAAACCACATCGGACCGTCTGTGTTTTCCCTAAAATCGAACCACATGGTTACGAGGCGAACGAAAATAATAGTCTTAAAAAGCGCACTCTCGTTAATACTCAACAATGAATTATAACCAGACGTTACGCACATGCTACTTACGGATATTACTATTCTTATTATCATTATTGTTATTATCGCTATTATATGGATCGGTGACGGATGGGCGAAATCTTTTTTCGTTGAAATCATGTTGCGGCTTCGCAAAAAATTCCTCGGCCGACGTGGAACGCAGCCGTGCACGAGAGGTGTCAAATAAATTGTGTCAGAGCGAATACTTTGCGAATCCCGGATCGTCGTCGGTCGTTATTCGAACAGACTTGGCTCGACTGTATCGAGGCGTCTTCCGGCCGATACATCGTCGATTTCCGTTTACGATGCGCCGCTTCCGTTCGGAATGTCGACCCGATTGTATGGTTATGCCGTCCACGGTCGATTCGACTCAATCACGTTTCGTTTCTCTCTTTCTCGATATACATATACGTGACGTATGTGACAAGAAAACGATGACTACGCCGATACGTCACTTCCCAAGCCGAAATTCTTGTTCTCCGATACTTTTAATTATTTGAGAAAGGGTCGATTTAAATTTCGAGCCTTCCGAGCCGAATCTTCGGACTTGAATATTATATAATTTCATATCTTTTACCCGCAAAAAGAATAACATACTTTTCTTCTTCTATGCGTAATTAAAAGTTCGATGCCTTCTAGGGATATTTAAATTCGCTGGTTACGAACTTAATATTGTAAAAAATGAGCACATATAAGCGCGCAACATTGTCGAGGGGTTGAGAGAAGAGTAAGAAACGGGATCGGAAGGTCGGCTCGTTGAAATAAAAGTAACTCGAGACTAAAAATCTTATCGTTATCCCCCCCAAAGCGAATAAGGCTTTTCTTGATTTCGCAGCAACCGGTTGCTCCCTCCCACGTAGACCGGAACCGCTTTCAGCCCCGGTCATCCGCCATAGCTGGGTGTGTAGGACATGTAGCGGGCTTGTGCATCCAAGGACACCGTTCCCTCCCGACCCTCTCCCCCCTTTCGCAACGCGCGCGAGACTCGCGATTTATTCTCACGCGTTCGCGAAATTTCCACCACCGAAATTTCAACTTGGCGAACCAACCGAGTCATCTTCCGCAAAACTCGGCCGCTCGTGGACGAGTTCGATAATGCCGAAAAGGGGAGAATTAGCTGATATTCGCGAAACGCTCGAGTCTGTTTGCCTTGCCGCTTCGAACGTCTTCGGGTTGCGCGCATAGCGGCACAAGAAGTGCGCGCACGCGCAAAACTCGACCGAACGGCAAGATGGCGCGCGTTCAAGGACGACTTATCCTTTATATCCTGAAATGTTCTCTCGTTACGGAATACCGGACGGCCCTTCGCTCGTTAACCCTTACAGGACCGGGATTTTTCGCTTCGTAACATGATATTTTTTCTCGTTGAAAAATCTTGCCATTGTATTCAACGAGATCCGAGTCTCTACGGTGACGTACCGACAAAGCGAAAAATTCACGGGCGAGTACTATCCGAACGCGCGCTCGCGGCACTTGTAGCCCGACGATCAATTTTCGACGCGAATTCGCGTGTGTTTCGAACACAAATTCGTATTTAAACGGAAGAGTCGTAAGTCGGCTATCCCGGACTCTCGAGGGTTAAATAACAACTCGGGGGAGTCCTTGCTTTTCGTCTTTATGGTCTGGCGAATTCCAGGGGGAGAAACGGTAAATTGGTAATCTAATGAAAATCGAAATGGACGAAGTCGGTTCCGACGTAATAGATGCGGCTCGTGCGCAGAAAACGAAATGGAAAAATCCGGGATGGAGCGAGAGAGCGAGTTAGAGAGAGAGAGATGAGGAGAGAGAAAGAGCCGGAGAGAGGAGACGAGGTAGTTTAGGGTGGGGTGGGGGGAGCGGAGGAAGTGAAGCGAATTGAAGGAAGGTATACGACCGAAAAGGGGGCCAGTGCGAGCCACGGAGTAAACAAGTGCCAGCGAGACCAGTTTCCACCGTCTTACGTCCTCGCAGACGTTGCATGGGCGCGTTCTAACCCAGGCTCGAGCGAAATATAACTAAAATGCCCGCGCCATGCGAAAATTACAATAATTAAAACAGTCCCGAGGAAAAAACGAAAAACAAGGCGTGTCGCGCCTGCGAAAAACTGGTATCGATCGATTAGTTTATGCGCGCGAATATAGCCCGCGTTGATTGAAAAGAGAGGGAAGACCGCGTACTCGACTTTTTATCCTTCGAAACACTCCTCTCGTTTAAAAACACGAGATTCTACCGTATCTCGATTTTTCTGGCAATCGAGATCCCCTCGCGCGAATGGTCAAGGCCATCGCGTACGTATCGAGAGCCGAGCGTATAGAAAGCTAGCTCTTGATACATATACGCTGTTCGACTGAACTCGATCGTCCCGCATTGCCCGAGAGATCGAAATTTACGTAAATTTAAATATTTCTCGCTATATGTATGTAGACGTATGCCATATCCGAGTCACAAAATAGCCTCACATGTGTAGGGATTAAAAATACTAAACGAATTGTTCATGAATTTTTACGCGTGTACCGAGTCCCTGGCGCGAGACTATCAAATTTCAAAGTCAAATATATATTATAAGGTAGAGCGCCTACTGACACCAGACATGGTGGAAAATTTATTAGTAAAAATGAAAGGAAGAAGTGAATTCGCGCAGGGTGGATCGGAAAACTGTTAGTGGTGGATCTCTGGTTAGCGAGGCGAAGCGAGGCAAGGCGAGGCGAGTCAAGCCGAGACGATGAAAAAGAGTCGGAGGAGAGGAGGTAAGCGAAGGAAGCGGCGTTAGGTCATTGACTGCCGGTGGCCGGCGATCCGCGAGCTCCAAGGACAGCCGCTTCGACGCGTCCATCTCTCCCTCCCCCTCCTCTCTTCTCTCTCGCCTTCGCCTCCCTCCCTCCCTCTTCGTTCCTCCCGTCCTTTCCTCGATTTCCATCTTTCTTCTTTTTAATCCCATCCGTGGCTCGTTAAATTTCCACTCGCGAAAAAATTGCGCTCAATCTTTCCGCCGCTTATTAATACGAGCCGTATCGCGTGCTTACACGAGCAAGAAGCCTTCTTTCCTCTCTCGGAAATAAAGATTATCTCGGTTTCTCGTTCCCTGACGCTACCGCGACGCCTCGGCCGGAGCACCTGTGAAACTGAATTCCCGGTATCTAAACTGCCGACGTCATTCGAAGATGTTCGTGCTCCTTGGGGTATTCGATACACCGCGATCAGGTATGTAGTCGATTTCGACTGCACCGAGATAAATTTTTCGGTTCGGTTGGTAGAGAATAATTTTACCACGCTGATTATTTATTAAATTGAACGAAACCAAATTAGATACGAATTTGATGAATAATAATTGAAGAATTAACAATATTCGAAATTATATTGTTGATGAAATACACTCGTTGAAATTGTAGAATGAAAAAAATGATTCTATTTTTATTGACAAATTGATTACCCCTTTCCCTCCAACCCCTTCTCATTAATTCCTATTTTGACTCAAATTAGGCGACAGCATCGACCTGTGTCCCTCGTACTGTTCTGTTAGTAGCGTCAATGAATGGCTAAGTACGGTCAAATTGGGAAACGAACTCACGCTGCGAGGGTAAACAAACAGACATTCTTCTTGTCTGCGGTCTTAATTTTCCCTGTTTAAAGAGAAGTCACTAGCACCTCGAAAAAGACTTTTCCCGTTTAGCTTCTGTCGTTACTCCGTTCCGTCTCGATTTACCGCTGTGAAAATGACTTTTCAACAAGTTACCTACAGGGTACAAAGTAAGACTCCCGTTGCCGTCGTCTAGTCGTCGGCTATTGATAGCAGCAATTATCTTCACGAAAACGACCGAGTTCATAGAATGGGAAAATTAATAATTTTCTCATAAATCGATAAGAAAAATGCTCAACGCGAGATTTCCATTACCATCCGAAATGCACTCGAATGATATTGACATTACAGCTAATTCGCAACATATGCAATGTGTTGAATTAATAAGGTGGGTGTGTGACATTCGAGCTACAGCGGTCAAGACTTATATCGAGAGCAGACGCGAAATTCAAAATAGGAGAAACCGTCTATTGCGTGAAACGGAAAAAAACGAAAGAGAGAATGAAATATTTATAGTCTCGCTCCAAATTCCTCTTGCTGTGTAGTCACGATACGATTTTTGAAGAAGTTGCGCAAGTCAACTCTTTTAAAATCAATCCGGTGGAAATCTCACGGATTTTTCTGATTCAACTACGAATCAAAAACATTCTGCTTTAATTCGTTTCATGCAAGTATGCAAGACGAGCGTTCCGAACGAGTACAGCAAGGTACAACGAGAATCAGTCTCGAGCGGTTCGCTGTAACAAGTTTCGATCGCCAAGGGAGGAGCGAAAACCGTGTGAACGTTGAGCGAGAATCGCGGAACGGCCACATACGGTTCGGTTTGAGAATACGAAAAGTGTCAAAATAGTAGATTCGATTCGTTCGAAATGGTTTTCTCACAGTTGAGGGTTTTTGTCGAGTAACCAAAGGGTTTCATCTAGCTCTTTCATTGAGAGCTGAAAGAGTTTTCGGATAATCCCCTAGAGACGAATCGAAGCTAGGAAGTAGGTTGAAGTACGAAAAAGATGAAAAATGGGGAAAATTCGTGAAATCGATACATCTCGAGAATCGGAAAAAGAGTCCCTGAGGTAGCCCCTTACCTAGCTCGAACTCTGTATGAATCTAAATTCATTATCGATTATATCACTTAATTTTTATTTATGTAAGTCTTCATAAACTAATTTAAAGTTTAAAGCGTTTTATACCGCCTAATCTATGCTAAGCGTTACAAATGCTGCTCCTAAACACAAATGCTTCGATAATGGGACGATCAAAGGATCTGATTGGTTTCACCAAGATGTTCTTCCCTACTTTTATTTCGGATTTCTGTCTCAGACTGATATTGAGATACACAACCTCAAATCGCAAGTCGAGGCGAATCCCACCTGTCGCGAATCGCGTCTCTAAAAATAAACGTCCACGCGGAATCCCGAATGACGAAATCGAATCCCGTTATGTACATTCCTGGAAGCTCTTGTATTCGTACCGCGGCGCACACGGTGACGCAATTCCCGATGCTCCGTGCGTCTCGGACAGCCGAGATTTAAATTACGTTCAACTCGTACTCGTTAAAAGTAGAGTCGTTTAGGCAAATAAAACCGAACCAAACCGTTCTGAGAAACGAATCTCGAGATGCCATAAGGATTGAACAATTAATTTCCGCTAAACATCCTCTGAAGGATACTTTCATATTGTCGAATATCAACACTGCGAAAAATTTCAGCCCAAAAGCTCGGAAGCGTTTTCCGGAACAGCGAAATCATCGACGGGGTTGGTTTCGCGAAAGATTTCCCACAAGGTGCGTGTATAACCGCGTGTATTTGTGTGCGTGTGAATATCGTAGAGAACTAGAAGGGCCCACCTGTCCGTCTCTCCCACGCTCACGGAATATCCCGAGTGGTCCCTCGTACGCGAGGGATGCTGAATCGACGCTCCGATGATCCCCAATATACCGGCGAGAGAGAAAAAAAAAATTCGATCCTCCTCACCCACCTGCGGGCGCTTTCTCTTTCAACGGCCTAGGACAAAAAGGAAATACACCGCGATTGAATTCCGATCGAACCGCGAAGGGTGCGTCGAAGGAAGTGGAACTTCGACCCGGAAACGCCTTCCTTTATCGCGTTTCCTTTGGTCCTTCGAAAATTTTTTTACCCTATTTTTCTTATATGAGTTAAGTGGTTTTTAAAAATAATTTTTTATTAAAAGCGATCGCAGTTCAACTTAACTTTCTTATTCTTTAGTTCTAAAAATAATTTTTAAATCTGCTACATTCTAATTTATAATACATATTTCATGTTAATAATTCAAGAATACGTACATTAAAATGAAACGTTCGAAAATTGGGATTTTTCGTTACACGATATTTCCTTCAAATCTGCCGCGTTAGCGTATTTGTCCAAGAAAAGAGGAATAGCGTGTTTGAACGAATTCGAAACGTTATGGACTCGCGGGGTGGAAAACAAAACATGTCGTATAGCTTGTCAAATATTTACCGTGGCACCGCAAACTGTTTGAATATACGGAAAAGAAAGGAAATTGCTTCTCGGCGAATCCCACCAATCGGAACGCGGGCACTCGAAACCAAGTTTGACCAAAGAACATAGCAAGAGGAAGCAATGCGTAGGTACAGCGTATATTCTTTCGGTGCGGGAATAAATTAGAGACGCAGAAGCGATGTTCGGCGTCCACCCCCGCATAGCGAGAAAGTGGCTTACCTGTCTCGTCACAGTCTCGCCATGAAGACGTCGACCAACGTAAATGAAAAGTAGACGGAAGCGTAATAAAAGTACAGCCCTTTCCTTTTTTTCTTTTCTTCTTCACGCGCACGAACCCTTCCTACTGTTTAGTTCATCATAACGGAATCTGGTTTTTTTTGCCAGTTTCTCTCGACAAGGGAAAAAAGAGACATCCTTTTTTACGACGCAGTGGCAAAGCACCGTGCATAAAAAATTATTGCGGTCCACCTCTTTCCCCCTTTCTCGCTTTTTATCCTTTTTACGTGTCTCCGCGTGCCTCTTTTTACCCTTTTTACCCTTTTCACCCTTTTTATCTTTTTACCCTTTTCATGCTTTTTTTTTATACTTTCGTACCCTCTCTGTTTTTCCTCTTTACACGTTTTGGTAGCCAACTTTCGAAAACCCACCACCGGAAAGAATTCTAAATGAATTCTTCTCGGATTGTTGGTTTTCTTAGGTACCATTGCCCATTTGATAAATCACCAAAAATGCAGTTTGTCGCGACCTTGGAAACGTATTATCTTACCAAGGACGATATTCCACAAGCTTTTTATTGCATCATTAGGAAAAGTGAATTTGAATTTTTATTACTCTAAAGAAAATGCAATTTTTGGTAATGACAATTAAGCGAATTGTTATCTGATTTTGAGGTTTTGACTTGTTTAAGATTCAATTCATCTCACCTGCTTTCGGGAAAGAAAAGAGGAATGAAAAAAACAAAAATCGGAAGGAAAAAATATATCGAGGGGGGCATTGTGTTTACGAAAGCGATCACAGACCAGAGGATTGCTCTATTTTTTTCCCTAACCGACCACCGGTCGGTATCTGGTTTTCTGAGAGAGAAAAAACTCGTTGCCACGGCTCAATAGGTGGACAAGACGATGGTTGGGATTTTGTCTATTGTTGCTCATCAATGCGTTATACTACATATGCGCGAATACACCCTCGCGTAATGTAAAATTCGATCTATCGTGGGTGGATCATTTGTGGTATGTACACGTAAAAAATATCGAAAAGCGTATTGACCAGTAGATAATCTGACCATCAGAAAAAAATTCATGTATTCTTATATTTTACGTAAGAAAATTCCTTTATTCGAAAATTCTCGGTAGAGTATTGAAACTATACTATATGCTTAATATAAGTATCAATAGCCGTAGTACTAATTTCTATTAGGACGAATCTCGAATTATAAATTAATCTGAAGTATCGATACATGAATATTCATACGTAGACTTTCTTCTTTCACGAAAAATTTTTTTCTAACAATAAGAACATTTTCTGTAGCATCTAATCATTTGAAGCGAACCTGTGAGTTTTAGCGTGAAAAGAGAAAAAGGAAAAAAATTTGACTCCGATCATAACCCAAATAAAGACGAGGAAAGGGTTTGTGGTTATCGCCGAGGAAAAAATTTTAGTGGGACCTGCGGTTTTCAAAGGGGTTAAAGGGGTAAATTATTTGCACTGGAGGAGAAAAGAAAATTCGTCTGCGTGGCGCGCGCCATCATTCAAACTAGATAAAAAATAGCAGAAAAAGTTTGTCACGTGCTATGCCCATCGGGTTAACGAAAGAGTCAGAGAAGAAGAGAATTCAGGTACCTTATTTGAGCTCTCAGCTGGAGAGAGTTGTAGTTGTAAAAAAAAACAGCAAGGTTATTAGGGGTTCGATTTTCGACGGAAAGTCCTTTAACTTCCGGCGTAGGAAGGGTTAACCAAGATGTTTTCAAACTGCGCTCTTCGCGTCAGCCGTACTACCCCTTCTGGAAATAAATCCACAGGGTTGTTGAGGAAAGTGAGAAAGATGTTCCCGAGAAAGGATTTTTTGCTACTTTCGAAAGTTCCCGTATAAAAAAGTGACTTCGTTCACGATGTTCATGCCATAGCGTATCAAGTTTGAACGAATTTAGACGGGTGCGTTGTAAAAATGTCACTTTTTTTCCTTGCACATAGTATAAGTACCATGGTGAGCGACCAAAAAGGAAATTGGACGCGCTGGATGACCTTGCTTGGTGTATAGATTAGGGGTCGTATTTCAAAAAATGTATAATGATGAAGGTTAATTGCCGAAATTTTTTTATGAGAGATACAATGACATATTTATAGAAGAAAGAGGCAGAAAGCAAATTCAACGTCTTCGGAGCTGTAATGCCGAGCGCCTAAAGTCGTTTAAAGGAGTAGTTAGCGTCCGGAGATAACCGGCTCGTGTACCGAGCGAGCCTCGTACTCGACTCAGAGGCAAATATCGATCCGAATATAGCGCGACCGATAATTAGTGACTAACGCGGCATGGACGAGACGTCGCGTCGTTCTTTGTTCGCGAAAATACACATCGCGAATTTCTACTCTCGTCGAGAGTCGAAATCGCATTAACATAATTCCGAATCAAGCAAGGAGACTCGCGGAAATCGCGATGGACGCTCGATAATTCTGCCAATTATCGGTAATCGCTTCGAAAAATTTCCTCCTTTCTTCTCGTCATTGAAATTGCGTCCTTGTAAACGCTTCAGGAATTCGACCTTTCGGATTCTCAGTCCATATCGACAATATCGCTCCGAGAATCGATATATCGAGATCATTCAGCGATACTCTACAATTTTGGATCGCGAGGTGCCGATAAGCCAGTATATGCGGGCACTTAACGGCGCAAACGATTTTTTCCGCGATAAGCCGGAATGCACCCATGCTGTACAGAGCGAGCGCGATACACTGCAATCGCGTAATGCATCGTTAGAAAACTAATTAACGGAACGCGGGGTAACGAGCCCATCGGACCGTCTACATAAATTTTTATAACGCATAGAGAAAAATATTTCTTTGGATGCAACAAATTTTGTCTCGGTCGAAAAAATTTGTTCATTGGTATAGTCCAAAAAATATATAATATATCTATTTAACAATAATTGTTGAGACAGTGCAATTTGTTAAATTTTAATCTAATAAAAAAGAGCAAACAAGCCTCAAACGAAGAAACTCGATTGCTTGTGTGCGAATTTTAAATTATAATGATTTATTTCATTTTTTTTTTTTTTTGTAATCGAGGGTTGATTTTTCTCAGCTAATTTCGGAAAATCGAGAGACCTCTCGCGTGTTAGAAATCGTAGGCGGGGTAATTGTTACTCGAGAGCCGATCTCGAAAATTGGTAGGATTTACAGCGCTAGCCATCTGGCACGCAACCCTTGCCTTGGTTTTCGAGAAGCTCTTCCACGCTCTTCTCGAACGGTCCAACATTTCCAGAGGTGAACGCACCGCGCGCGCGGGGAAAAGACGGAAAAAGTCGCGAGCGAGCCGATCGGTGCATATACCGCAAGTTCCAGAGACACGACTCACTTGGTTCACTTTTGCCGGTAACGGTAAATCCGTCAAGAGTCAGTGAGTCAACGAGTCAACGGGGGCGCGAACGAGCCGCGCACGAATCTACCGTGAATCGACGTATGCTCCTTTACGAGAATTACGAGATCGATCGGAAGCGCGATGACGCAATCCATTACGAAATGTTATTTCAAAATCTCTCTCGTCGAGACGAAAATCGCCATCTTCCCTTACTACGTCTAAAATTTCGTTTCAACGTGAATCAGCTGAAGAGGATCCAGCATTAAATAACGTCTGAATTTTTTATTCAAATTTCATTTTAACGATGCATGAAAATTACATTAAAAATAAGTCGAATTACTGATAAACCTGCCAAGGTAAGGTTTTTTTTGTATTTTAAATCGATTCAAATTCAAAGAATTCTTGGAGTTTGACACAGAAAGTATTATTAAATTCTCGTGCGTTTCGACGAAATAAAACTCGCAGGAGATGGGAGATGAGAAAGATCGATAATGAGGCAGCTTCGGCGAATCGATTTTCCTCCTAATCTGGCTCGGACGTATTAGTGTTTTTATCCGCGAGTTACGTAAGAAGAAAAAGCCTCTCTGGTGAGTCTGATGGGAAAAGATGGTGCGTCCCGAGCGCGCCGGTAAGGATAACTGTAATCCGGCTCCGGCACTCCAGGAGAGTCTCGGTACGTCCGGGCGTCGAGCGTTTCCAGTTGTTGCTCGACAAACTCGCGTGCGCACCTCGCAGCGGGAAAATTCGAATCCGAAAAAGCAGCGGGTAGCTCGTATCGAAACGCGACCCAGTTACTCGGACACGGACTCGCAATCGATGACGCAACGCGGGCATTCCCCTCGCCGCTCATAGAGAAGGAGAAAGAGAGGAACCGCCGCGGGCTGAATACCGAAGCATCGCGGAGCCTCCCTACGCGAGTATAGACACGCATACCGACTTCTCACGCCACCCCTCCCCCCCCCCCTTCCCCTCCCTCTCTCCTATCTCTTTTTATGTTTTTTTTATTGCACCTTCCTACATTGCTCCAGAGGTTGTTTGGACGGTAATAGCTTCGAATCGAATCAAAGTATCCCTCCCTCGTTCTCGTGACGAAGTGATCAAGTGGGCAACCTCGTAAATATAAAAATAAGCGTGTAACGAAAATTGACCGGTCGTTTCCGCGTAAATTTAAATGACCGGCACTCTAGCGCGGCTCTAGCACGCACGTATAGACACGTAGAGCCGGCCGATCGGGAGGCTGACTCGCGAGCGAGCGAACGAGCGAGCGGTGAGCTCGAGGTGAGTTCATCGGACGCCGCCGGCCCGCGGATTTACCGTTACGTTTTCTTGGCGAAACCCAGCTTGCTCCTCCTTTTTGCACGCTCCTACCTTCTCTCTCTCGCTCTTTCTCTCTCGTGCTCGCCCGCGAGTCTACCACGGCCTCCGCTGAATTTCAACCAGCCTCGCAAGGATAACCCAACCGGAAGTCGAATGCCAGGCTCGCCTTCCGAGCACGAATTTATTAATTTCCGCCTTTGAACTTTTATTCGATCCGCGCGGTTTGGAGTTCTCGATCTCATCCCTCTTCCGTTGATTCATATATTTCTCTCTCTCTCCCTCTCTCTCTCTCTGTAAATGTATATTACAGTTAATTTAATATGTTTTATTCTTTGCTACATTTTATGATTTTCCGTCTCTTGTTATTCAAAAATTCTCGCTGTAGAGCTTTGCTATGACAAATTTGTGAAATAAAAATAAATCTCCGTCCTCGTGAGAATCTCGACGACCCTACGTGACCAAACTCATTTTTTCCCGGAACGACTCGAAATTGTGCGTCTTTTTTTCGAATGCGTAATATGCATTCTGGTAAGGCACGATGTCGTTGAACTTTTCACGTCAGAGTGAATGGAGGAGCGAGAGAGAAAGAGAGAGAATGGGACGCAGGAACCGGTTAATGAAACGAGGATAGTGGATCTATTCGGGAATACCGCGTCGAGGGTTTTTCGGCTGATGTGTTTCGTAACATCCCACTCTCGGAGTCGCTCTCGGGCTTGAACACTCACACGCTCGCACGGCGAACGCACACCGACGTCGAACCCGTTTCCACGTCGAAAATTCCACGGGACGAGTCGAGTGTAGACACCGATCGGTATTATCCGCGTTATTACGATCCGCTTTGAAAAAATCATCGAGGCGAAATCGCTCGAGGGCATCGTCGCCAAGGAGATCCTAGAATCACGATGGCCGCTCGAGCGAGTCGCGCGAACTCGTCACGCTCGACGAGCACCTACACGTAGACCTTTCCGCGGTGGTGCTTCCTCGTCATCCGGAGCTGCCCGGGAACGACAATCTTCTCCGCACGGTAATAGGACCGCGGTACGCTCAAACTTTGTCGCGAGTTCGACCACCGAAGGACGAATGGCACGAATTCAACACGAGCAGCGATAACTTTCGTTGACACGAACATGTTAAACTCGCTGTAATGAGCTTTTCGGTGATAAACGTGGACTACGTGGCCATTAAAATTTAACTATTAGCCATTGATTGAAATTGATAGTCTCGTTGTATACGACCATTAATTGTATAATAAATAGTAAATAAATGATAAATAATGACCTCGTTATCAGTAATTACTGATTTTATGCTGAGATACACCTGTATGAAGAAAGAAATCGAAGAATATTTGAAATTACGTACAAAAATATAAACTGAACTATAGGTCAAGCCAATAAATTTTTACGGCAGCAAAAAGGAAAAAATAAAATTTATAGATTCCAAGTGGAACACGCAAAGATGCCAGCTTCTGTGAAGTTCGGGGCTTTGAAATCGAATAAATCCATTGTTATTGAAATCGAATGGATCGTAGGCTGAAATTCGATCGATGGCAAATGGGAAATCGGAGAAAACAAGGAATCGAGCGAGAGAGCGACCCGATCGAAATCAGAACGATCGTTTTCACTCTCGACAGACGACGAACGGTTCTCTGGGTATCCTCTGTACGCGTCTTTGCCATCCCGTTTGTTTACATTCTACCAAGAGCAAATATTCTTTTTCATCGAGAGAGAGAGAGAGAGAGAGAGAGAGAGAGAGAGAGAGGGAGAGGGAGAGGGGAGGGGTTTACGGTGGTCGAGGGTGGGAGAGGGGATCGGTAAAATTTGGACGAGCAGCGGAACCCTAACCTGAGGTAAGCTGACCTCCGCACCTGGATTCGCGATCGAGCCGCTCGGCCCCGCCGGGATAGCTAACGGATCCTCGAGGAAAGTAAAGAGAATAAGGCGCGGGAGTGAATTATACTCTCGCGAATTTCATCGGAACGGCGCGCGTATCGATATTCCACCGAATCGTTACGTTCGGAAACGAAAACAACCCTCGGAGTTTTCTTCCCATGAATTTCGTGCCGGAACGGTATTCCGGAGCGTTCGAATCGACGTGGAATTTTTGACTATAAACCGCGAGAGAGCCTCGTAAATCTCTCGAACAGACGGAATCGGACTATGCACGGACGTATTTTCCGTGGACGAAAAAGCCGAGAGAGCAAGAATGGCAGCGAGCCATTCCGAAAAGTGCGTAAAAGTGTGTAAAAATGCGTAACGGTAATAAATATGTATTCCGGGAAAAACGGAGAAGGGAAAAAAAGACGAAAGAGGACGTTTCTGCAAACGACGTTGGTAAAACAAAAATTTCCACACCTTCCGACTCCCTCGGTCGTTATTTATGCTGGTACCCGCTGACATTGACTGTGTATCGAAGCCAACGCCGTATGCTGGTCGAGAGCTGGATAAACCGCCAATCGATTCGAGCGAGCCGACGGTTATTGCGATAATTGGAAAAATTCGATTTTTCGTTGCACAGCAAATTCGTAGCTGGGTGCCCGACAAATCTCCTCATAGATCTCGCCAATCGTACCAGTTTTTCCGATAGCGCGAAAAATTTCAGATTTGCTTGAACGGTACTAATTGAGATTTACGGCGAGCAAAAAAGACACCGAACCATTGAAATTTTCGCATGCAATCTCTTTGAAACGGTCATGGGAATATGTTCGCGAAAAAGGATCGCGAAGGAAGTCGCGGGGAGAATCGAATCGTGGTTGCCGCGAGGTTTTCGCACATTGACTGCGGCGTGTGTGCATGCGCGTGTATTAAAACTCGCACCGGGAGAGCAGGTAACAGCGTTCCCGTGTTACCGCTCCCCGGTCGTGGCAATTTATTCAATGTGTATACGCGCCGCGTACACACGAATCTCTCACGCGGGTGCGCGTTCCACTTGGCTTCGATAAACGTCGCGATAATTAATCGCCGCAATGATAAAACGAGCCTCGAACGAAAATCTTTTCTAAAATTTATACGGTCTCGCGTACGGCGCTACAAGGGCGTATTTTAGGCGATAATATCGTCGAGCGGGGAAGGAGCCGCGTTTAATAAGAGGCGTGTTAGGGCATTAAAGTCGACGAAACGGCCTAGGAGCGCGCGCGTCGACGAATCGAAAAATTGCCGTCCCGGGCTCTCCATCTTGTCGGAATGTACTTATTTATAGTCGCGGATCGGGCACCGATGGAATCCAACACCACCGTCTACCTCGCGAATTCTCTTATACCCGTTGAGCGAGAAAATTTTCCATCGAATTTAAATTTTCAGTCCTTTTAAATTTCGACCTTCTTCAATTCTGCTTACCGATAACAAAGAATTATTGCGGCGACTCGAAATTTCAAATCTGGTTTACATCCGTTGTGATTATTCATTTTAGTGAGATGAAAAATAGCTGACACACACGTGTCGGCATAATTATAGTAAAGATCGGGAGGAGCGATACAGTCGGACACACCGCGAGAGAAGGCGTGGCCAATGTTTCGCGTTCGCGATAAAATTTCTGCTTTGATAAGCCGGAAGGCGAGTTTTTCGACATTCTCGTACTCTCTCTCTCTCTCTCTCTCTCCCTCCCTCACTTGCACTCTGTGCAAAAGGCTGAGAACGAGAGAGAAGAAAATTACTAGGCACCCGGTAGATAGACCCGTTGGCCCTCCCCCTTCTGTATATACGAGTTACTTCCATCGGAGTTCTCGAGGTCAGAGGCGAGTTTACAGAATTCCCTCGCGAGCTGTTTGTCTCTAGTTTTCCACAACCCACTCTATAATTATAACTGAAAGCTAACGCAGCGCGATTGCGATTATTCTCACAAACCACACCCATTTCTTCGGCTCGCGCGCGAAGAGAAATGACACGTATTCTACGGAAAAATGTCAGAACTCTCCAATCGAGTTTTTCAATATTCCTCTATGCACCTGACGCGTCCAGGAGAGAAAATTGCTACGACAAATTCTCATTCGATAAGAAGTCGAAGAATTCGACTCAGAATCTCGAGCGAAGACGCGAGTTACCTACGCGACGGAAGAAACCCTTAATTGGTCAAGTCGGCGCGCAATCGCACGGGAAGTTTACGGGATCAGCTGAAAGCCTGAAAACGCGTCACGACGAACGGGGCTCGTCTCTGGGACAAGGTTTCAATCTTGACGGCAATACTGGCCGATTCGTCGTTACGCCGTGGCAATTTTTTTATTCCTCTCGTTTAGGGGCGCGAGCTAGCTAGCGTTGCTGTAACGGTAAATGGTATTTGCGACGAGCTATTTACTCGGAAGCAGCGACGTTATAACCGTCTGCATCGTCGCCATTCCGCTCGCGATGAGTTCGTCGCTCTCCCACAGTCTATTCATCTCTTCCTCCTCCGTGGCGTCTCTTCGGCGAAAACTAAACTTTGTTGCTACAATCTCAGAGTACATTTACACGCCCGATTGTAGGTTGAGATTTTTCACCGATTTTCCCTACTTTTTAAGACTGCAAAGACGAAAATTGTTAAATTCTCGAAAATGTTGACATATTTGTCGCCTGTATTCTTTTACATTGTTTAAAAAACTGTGATGAACGCTGTATGTTAGTTAAATATAACAAATTCAAATAAATAAATAAAAATGATTCTGTCGATTCGATTTTGTCTGCGACTATGGGTCGTAAACTGTAGAGTATTCTCGCGAGGCGAGGAAAGGAAGAAAATCTCTAGTCGCTCATTCGAGTGACGTAACTCTCGTCTCTCACTGTCACGGTCGCGGACAAGAGATCTCGCGGTGCACGCGCGGCCTACCGAGCGGAACTCGCGAGACAAGAGGGGGACAGTGCCAGTGAACTCGCGTTTTGTGTAGAAACGAGTCTAGCCGAGAGTTGAACAACAACAAAAAAAAATATATATATATAAAGGAAGAAGACGAAGAGAGAACCTTCCGCGACTAATGACACCACGCTTTTCGTGATTCGACGCAAGCACGCTCGCTTCGCTATAATTCCTCCTCGTACGCGTAAGAATAGTAATAACGTTAATAACGTCGAGAGCGGAATTGCGAAATACGGAGACGACGAACCGGTTCTGTTCTGCTTTGAGGAACGTTCAGAATTGAAAGAAGGAGGAGAAAGAAAGAACGTTAAAAGTTCTTTCTGATACGAATCTTAATTCAGTTTCTTTATCACCGCTCGCTTTCTCGCCCCTTTTTATTTTTTTTCTTTTTTCTTACGCTTTTGTTCTTTGGTACTGTTTTCGTCGTAAATATCCATTTCTCAAAAATCGATATAGAAATTATCAAATATTTCATCGGATCGATCGATCGCGAATTATCGCTATCTCGATGTTTTCAGAAGCTCATGAATATATTCTCATCTGCGCCGTTGACTAGTCATACCGAGCGGTATCGTAATTATTCACGCGAAATATATACTGCCTCCTCTCGGCGCACGATTAATTTGCATAACGAGGTACACGGGTCGCGCTCGACACGGAATCGATACGATCCATGGAGATGCGCCCTCTGCGAATCCCTGCATGATAAACATACCCAAATTGTCTAGCTTTTCAGTAGAAAAATTTGTGTAAAATTTCTTCATCCTCCGACTAACGAATATTTTACGAGCTCTAATCAGTAGCGGGAAATCTGTTAACCACTCGCTGTGCTTTTAGTGTTTCTTGGCGACATTGACTTCTTGAAATTGTTCTCTTTTGTCGTCGACCATAAATCATTTTGACAATCCTCCTCCCCATTGAGACGTATCGTTACCGAATTTTCCTCATTTTGTGGAAATAATGATTTTCTTAGAAGTTTTACCTACCACTGAGTTGCTGGCTTGTAGCTCATTCGACAAATAAATAACATTTCGTTAAATTCTCCAAATAAGCGAATGTTAATAAATAAAACAAACAATTACAAAATAATTCTAATCGTCTTTATCGATCGTGTAGTAATTTGTAAATTCCAACTACCTGTGTGATCGGTTATAGCGTTTCACTATTTTATTGATATTTTATAGCCATTATTCTGGGAAGGAAGGTGTGAATAGCAGGTGGAATTATAGAGAATAGAATATATGGGTTTTTCAGGGATAGAAAACAGGTACAAATTTTGGTTTATGGGTCCCCTACAGACCTGACCATTCTCAACTGTTTTGGGATATCGATAGACAAGAGATACGGGAAAATGGAGAAGAAAAGATCTCGAAACTCGACGTCGAAGAGATTGAAAATTTTTACAAAATTCTCGACAAAGACAAACGGAACAGATTTTTGCCGCGAATCGTTGTACGGTTAATATACGTATTACATCGTAATAGAATTCGAAACGAAACATAGCAGTAATATGTTCTGTTATGCAGAATACCCATTTTGGAGACATATATTACGTCATGCCTATTCCGAGTCACCAATGACGGTGATTTTCATATCGTTCGCTCGCTGTTACAACCCGCGCCCAATCGATTGATTTTCATTGATACCACGACCGGAATAAGATTGAAAAAAGGAAGAGGCGTAGCCTCGCTAACTCTAAGCAAAACGCACACGAGCTCGAAAAAAAAGGTCGACGATGAATAAAGAGACTCTGGTATTTTCGCATCGGCGAAAAAACGGAAGGATGAGGATAAAAAAGAATCACATCGTAATAACCCGAACTGGTCGATGCAGTCGCGGTTACGAAATAAAAACATCGTCTTACATAATACACGTTACACGAAACGCGATGAAAAGTACGACGCGTCTTCGATTCCGGCGAGTCACTCGAGAAAAATCGGGTCTACCTCGGTTCCGACGAGATCGAGTTTTTCGACTTTTCGAGTTTCGAAATTCGGGGGGAGAGGGGTAGGGAAGGATGAATAGTTGCTGTCCGTATCCGATGAGAAATCCTCACCGGTACGGTACATAAAAACAGCGCGCAGTTGCATAAGTCGTTCGCGAGCGCGGCAGCGTGCGCGCGGCGCGAACTCGGCCTTGACTTTGCTTCGCGATTACGACCACGATCATGACCACCAGCCGACGGTGGGAGCTGTTCACCGACTATACACCGACTGCCTACACTCAGAGAAATTTCTAGCGTTATTTCATATTTTTCTATTACTTTTATTAGTCAAAACAAGACGAATACGAAAAATTTTACCGTTACAGCCACTTCTTATAGAAGTGGTATAAATCATGGATAAAAATCAAAAATATTAAACCGCATTATAATTTCATTCATAAAATAGTTGGAAATAATGGCAATAACAAATCATTTATTAGTTCGTCTAATTAAACTAATGTATTTCAATGTAGTACAATACCAACACGCAAATGGATTCCCAAAAACAAAGATCAAACCTCCGATTTCTATTTTATTCTTTCATTGGGATATCGATAAGGTAATGAGAATAATGATCGACTAGTAAATCGATATATTTTTCAGAAATCTGATACGTCCGAGAGCGGGAGGGGGTCTGGCCTTGACTTTGCTCGGCAAGCGGGACTGATGATTTCAGAGACTGAAATGAATTCAGTTCGACGAGTCCGCGGTGAGTTAATGGGCTAGATTACTGTGAAAATATTGAAAAATCGATAAAATTTAAATTCCGATTCGAACTTGAGCAGTTTCGTCGCGGTAGCCTAACGCTTTAATGAGCCATTTAAATTCGCTTTAATAAGCAAAATCGAATACTCAAGTTATCGATTATTGTCTAATGCGTCGTAAAAGGCGAAAATTCCTTCCGCAATTATGTCACCTCTCGCGAAGGATCTCATCGTTACGATCGGATTTGCCATTCAGCGATCGCTTTTTTATTTCACTGGTTATAGACGTTAATTAAATGTCCGGTGCAATTTTTTTGTCTCTATCGTTCGGAGCGAGAGGGAGCATATGCTTCGCCGTTTCATAGTGGCCTCGCAACAGATGGCAAGAGATGTCCTTGCCCTCGAAGAAGCCGTTGAGCCGAGCGCCAGACGCTCGAGCACGGGAAAAGCATCGTGATTAATGGCCGGCCAATGTCTCGTTTCTCTCTCTCTCTCTCTCTCTCTCTCTCTCTTTTGCTCGCTCGCGTCGCTGATTTACGAAAGGTAATCGAGTGCCGGCAGATTTATAAGTTTCATAATGCGAATAGCGCTCGACGCGCAAAAAACTCGACTCGCTACGAGTCGGCTGTTCTTGTATCGACACAATGAAGAGTCTAGGAGATAAAATTAATAGGAATGCTGAGAAAAAATTTTATATAAAATTCCCAATTTATCAGAGATTTTTGAATAATCGGATAGTCTCTCGCCTCACGGCGAGACGTGTAATGATCGTTACGACTCAATAAACGGCGCCGTGGAATGCGAAAATTTCATGGGTGGTGAGATCAAAGGAAGAAAAACGGAGGAAAACCCCGACGGGTACCTGTCCCAATTCTAGTGGCCTGAATTATATGGCCCCCTCGCAGCAAGATCCACACCTCCGGAGCGCAATCTGTACCGATCTTCTTCCCGGTGTGGTCAGAGCGCGGTGAAAAAATGGGGATACGTGAGGGCACAAAAATCTCGATTCCAAGAATTTTACCATTCCCGACGGTATCCCATGAGGCAAAGTTTATAAATTTCCTCTCGACTCGATCGGCCGTAATATAAATGACTACGAACGGCAAGCTTTAACGGAACTCATTACGTTTGATCGACTTTTCCTGGTAAATGTCGACTGCAATAATCGTAAACACGATTCAGAGTTTGCAAGAATAAACGAGAAATTAATTGCGCACTCCCGATGACATCGCGCGGATGACGCATGCTCGTCGAAATTCTTCTGGATGTTTTCGAATTTTCGCTTTTGTCGGTGAAAAGAGACCAGGCGTAACGGGGGTGGGTAAACAAGGCTGATTCGTCATTCGCGAAATGCACCTAGAACACCTAGACATACCAGACGATTTATCGATTGGACCCAATTGCCCAAAAAATCACGCACGGTCGGTAAAATAATCGTATGAAAAGATATCGTTGAAAAATGTCAGACGGTACAGTCGAGTCTGCGACCGAAGTATGCTCCTGCCCAAACAATTCGAGTGCAATAGAGGAAAAAAAATACTCGTTAAAAGGAGAGAAAAAAGAATCGACTGAAATAAAACGTCAATTTTCGTACAGACATAACACGTCATTAATTTAGAATCGTTTTCGACGATTTTGACAAGGTTACGACGACTCTTTCGCGTCTGTGTCGTAAATCAAAATCTAACCGCAAAACAGTATTGTCATACACATGGCAGCGATTTGCATAACACGCGAGTGTGTGCGCGAGTAGGACGAATACTTATGTACTTACGAATATATAGCCGTGCGAGCGTTTTATACCGCTTGGCCGTTCGAAGATGGCAACCCAGCAGCGGGAATACCTCGCCTAACCTTGCTTCCACACGACGACGCGTCTTAGCTCTTTCTCTATCGCTCTTCTTCCATATGCGCATTCCGGTGCACACTGCACAGGTGTTCTCGCGCTGATTTCGCGTCGCGTATTTCCTCGGACCCTCGGAATAGTTAAATCCTCCGACACAATATTTCCGGTTATGCTAATGCCAACGTATTTGTCGAAACTATCGAAAACGCATCTTCGCCCTTAAACAATCGATTATAGATCGATATGCGCTCATCGAATCTACGTACTACTTTAATCTATGCAGTACCGAAATAATTACAAATGTTTATATTTTTTACAAACGACGTGTAGGTTATTCTCGTAGCGAAGAATTTCATATTTTAGTAATAAAAGAAAAATTTCTACGATGGTAATTGGAAACAAGTTTTATTGCATTTCGTTAGGTTTTATTTTAGTAACCAAGTTGACTCGAGTCTCGTTACTGTAAAAACAATTGTGTCGGGTGAGAAATGTGGATTGACCGAAGGAATCTGGAGGAATCTCAAACGAAGGTGAGAAGAGAGACGGTGGGAGGGTAGGGAGAAAGGACACGTATTTACCGGATACGGACTACGGAGTACGGACAGCAGCGGGTATAGCTACTCCGAGCTGTAGGACCGTACTTATCTCCGTTACGCGCATGCGCATTCGAATCCACCAAAACTCGACTACAGCGCTGCCGTGGCGAATGCGCGAACTCAACGACAGAGGAGTAGCTCGAAGCACGGGACACGACACACGTACTGTCTATCGAAGATTATCGATTTTTAATCGAAATTACAGCCAAAACATTGGAAATTATGTGAATTGATCTCGATAAAGAAATATATGTCGAATGGAATGCAAAGATAAAGGAGAATAATAATTCGAATGATAAACCATTGTTTTTTTACAGCATTAATATCGCGATGAACAAATGTTTAGATTGGACAAGTCATAGGAAATTCATAGAAAACAGTTGGGTTGTAGATCCACGGCTGCTGGTAGCGAACTGGTATCGTCGCGGTAGAGGGGATCGGTCGGTTCTCAGTGGTGGGAGTGTCGCTCGGGGCCAGCCAACGGAAGACCGTAGTGGGGTCGAGATGCGAGGTGCCGAGGTGTACGGGGCCTGAAGACCCGTCAAGTTACTTCAGTCGTTCTCTAGAGACCGATGGATCGCATGGCAGCGACTCTCGGTCTACCTCTCTGAGGAATAACTGTACATTCGCGAAGAGTTTGACAGAAACGATTTTTGTTATCGATCGAGAATCGCGGAGCTTATCGATATTTTCATCATCGTGCTGAAGTTGGCCGAGAACAACGATATCGCGGAATTTGGCGAGCGTCGCCATTCGAACTTGGCACCGGTACCAATGCCGTGGTGGGATCAGTTTTCCAAACCACTGGATTTTCGGATTGGTTCCCTGCGTTGCGAGCAATAGGAGATTCGGTTAGCTCCCGACTTTGCTTCTGTCGTATATTCATTGTGACTATTTTTCGTACATTCTCGGACACCAATACGTGCTTATTCGTGTAAATGAGTAACAAGACAGTGTGTAGATCGAGCTGAATTCGTGGACAAGTATGGTGGCGTGAGATTTTTTCACGCGAGTAGTGAAGTGTAAACTTTTTGTCACGTTGTTCGACCAAGCAAAAAAATGCCGAAAATTTTCTTAATCAAAAATCGACTGCATCAGCAGCAGCTGAGACTGTTGGAAGCACAGCATCTCGGCAAAAGTCCACCTCCTAGCAGTGGCAAGGAGAGCCCATTGGAGAGTGGTTCGGAACCGCTCAGTCTAATCGTTAACAAACACCAATGTAAGTCTCAAATTTTCGATTAATGTACCTTTTTTTGTCGCTCGTACGAAACTCGCTACCACAAAAATGACCAGCTCCGATCGGCCAACGGTAACGAGATTCTAACGTAACCTAACATCTCGACTGTTTTTTTCGTTCTCGCTCCTCCGGCTAATCGAGTCCACCGGTTGTGGGAAAAAAACGCGAGTGTAAGTCGAGAAAGAGAGGGGAAAAAACAAGCGGGAATCGGAAGAATCGAGCTTCGCGTTGTTTAATTAAAATTCGCGGCTACCCTCGAGGCCACGCGCGTATGTGTGCGCGGGCACGCGGCGTGTGCGTGTTTATGCGTTTTTGCATGCCGAACGAGGAGCGAAACGCGCTCGGAAACAAAAATTCAGCCGCAGGTGCGTACCCTAATCGCGCTGCGAGGTGCACACAGGTGCCGTTGCTATTATCCGGCTCGTTAAATTTCGCGAGGGCCGAAATTAATCGGCTGTGTCGAGATCTCGGGCCCCGTCTCAATCACGTACCACTGGAGTTGGCAAAATTTTCTCGCCGCTATTATCTCTCATCCTCGAAGGGAATCATCACCTGTTGGACCGATTGCATAATTTCGCGATCGTCGTATCGTTTGGGTCTCGGTTTCGAAACTCAGCCTATATTCGCAACGGTATAGTGAGTAGGAGGGCGAACCGGAGTTTCGTCCCTAAAACAGGTTTAGAATCGCTCCGGGACTGCGGATTGTTTTTTTTTATTTCTCTCGTTTCTCTCGTCTTATTCTTCTCGGCTGGTTGCCACGGGAGCTCGTCGAGAGAAGAAACGCATCGACGAAATTAGAAGTCGATGGCCTCTGGCTCACAGGTGCTCCCTCCCGAAAATTCTCGACAATTGCCGCAGGATGATAATAATACCGTACATTGCAATTGCGCCGCAAATTCAACCGGTGCGCTCGTACATTCGCGTGACATGTGCTCTTCTTACCTCTTGCGACACGCGAGTCGAAATCGACCTCCGAATAAAATTAACGAACGACAGGGTATAACGATTTTAACAAATTTCTCAAAAAGTAAGTTTCGGACGAACCTCAAATCGTTTCACAACAAGGTATAATATTAAAATAAAAAATGATATCGTCGTTCGAGATTTTTTATCCAACTCGGAGCACCCTTTTCGGTAGGCTTAATGACAGTTATCAGAGCGGTATATACACCGTTTTGTCGCGTCTCGGAGAAAATTATCGCGCGCGATGATCAAGGGCGGCGCTCGGCAGGAATCCAGTCGGACTTGTCTTCGAGTTGTTTTCACGAGAGGTATACTCCCCTTTTAAGCGGAGAAAAATAAAACGATAGTTACCGTGAATCTACGACGCAGAAAAATTTTCTCCTCTCTTTAATAGCCGTTCGCTAGAAGCGATTCTCGATTCTTGGTAAAATGAAAATTTTCGCGAATCGATGTCCCCGATGAAAAATCGCTGCGTTACGCCGTTCGAAATCGATTATCGGAGACCGTAACGGAAGCGGTTATCGCGACGATGACTGCGCGCGCAATGGCGACTTCGATGCTCGGATAAGAAGCTCTCCGTGACCGCTCCACAGCGCTTCGTGGAAAAAAAAGATGCACGAGGGCCCCACTATCTCTCGCCGACATCGGGAAGACGTTATAATTAATTAATTAGCGTTTTTAATCGGTGCGAGGCATCTTTAACTCCGCTCGCTTTATACAGATTCCCACGATGAAAAATGTTTTTCGCTTTTCGGAGTTTTCTCGCCCTCAACAACGCGTCTTGTAGAAATTTTTTAAACGCCTGAGTTTCCATTATGCAACATTCCTCTTAACTCTCCAGTGACACGCGATCGCGTATATTGGCATGTCGTATAATCGAAAATTAGTAAAAAAAAGGAAAAAAAAGAAGATGCGAAAAGCGGAATTAACACCTTGCCGTTAATCCTTCTGACTCCTGGCTTTCGTTCGAATTGTAAATTAAATGAAATGAAAAAAAAAACGATGAGAACATTTTTTTCTCATTTTTTTACCAACGAGCGTGTAGTTTTAATTTGGAACGCAGATATATGAAAGGTCGATGACTTATTCGAATACGTAAAAAAAAAAAGGAAAAATAATGACACGTCACTGTCGCTGACTTTATCAGTCGTTTTACATCGCGAATGAACCAGAAACTCGAACTCTCGAGTCTCCGTCCGAGGCTCGAGTTATTGTCGTTCCGTGCACGTACGTATTCCACTTACGTCCCTTGCTCGTACTACTCTCCCCACCCTTTTTCGTTAAACAACCGTTTAGCGAAATTCCTCTTTTGGACTTTTGAATTTCGTCATTTTCTCAATAGAATTGTCGAAAACCGAAAGAATAAAGTAACGAGAATTGGCTGTAATAACAAAATTTATCGGAAAAATAATACGGTCGTAGGATCGTTGTGAATTACGATCTACGAGCATTGCGTAATGCGTATAACTGTTTCTCGTTAAACCCGATTTTTGAGAAATAAAACGAGAGAGATAAAAGAAAGAGCGAAAGAGGATTCTCGTGTCGAAAATTTAACGATTTATCCTAATTGCGATGCACGTTCGTTTTCGGACACCTTGTACATCCTGCATGAACGCGAGTCCTATCTAGGAAGATAAACACACGCATATAGAGCCACGTGTGCGCTTTTTATAGACGAGCGGACTACCTGTCGTTGACACGGCAGGTAATCGCGCACGGTGACGCGATACGCTGGGGCACCTGTGTGCCAAAGGCCGCTATAACACCAGGATGTGCAGCCATTGTCACGAATTACAATGCACCGTAGCGCGCGCGAGTTCACCGTGCGTGCATTTCTAGTCGGTGACTATATATAGGGGTACCTCACCTAGCTGAGGGCACCGACAACCAGCTTCGTCCTCTCTAAACAAAAGTAGGTTACGCTTAATTCCGTTTGATTCGTCAAACTTATTTCTCTCTCCCCGTTAATTATCTTTTCGAAAATTTAGCTGAATCAAATTTCATAGGATTCATCTCTCGCTCTGCTCATTCGAGTAATTATAACTACACGCTGTAATTAGTTTTTGCTAATTTGCTTCAACGAGAAATTCAAGTACGTCCGAGTACGAGAAGCGAGGGATTTAATTTCGAAAAATCAATGGGGGCTCGACTTTATACGGCCCTGCCCTCGGAAACGACATTCGTCCTCTAAACCGAGAACTCGTGTGCGCACGCTCGACCATGAACATGTTCGGCCGGCTTCGAAAGCGCGAGCGTAAGAGCGAGAAAGAGAGAAAAAGAGAACGAGAGAGAAAGAGAGAGAGGACGAGAGAGAATGGGTACGGGGAGCGTCTAACGTGCAGGTACGCGGGTACACCGCACACATTCCCGCAACCACGTAGCATAACTCTCTCACGCGCGTGTGTGTCACGCGAACTCGCTCTGACCCTCTCCCCCACCCCATTAATTTTTTTTCATCCTCTCTCTCTCTCTCTCTCTCTCTCTCTCTCTATCTCTCTATTTTGTTCCTCTTTGTTCGTTTCTCTCCGAGCTCCCACATTTCTCTATTGGCTCCTTTTTAACCACATCGGACAATTCGGTGCCGAAAGATTTTTCCCTTTGTTCATCGAAACTCTTGTCGGTATCGACGATGAAACTCCGTTATTGAAATTACAGTTTAATACTCTGACGAAACAGTTTGTGAAATTAAAAATCAAAACTCACGAAACACATTTCGAATGTTAGAACAATGTTTTTTAATATTCTGACAAGCTGCAACGAAAACCTTGGCACCTGTGTACTTTTATAACCAAATTTTCCAGATTGAAATTTAAATCGTTTTTTTTATTGATGTATTTAAAGATACTGCTCCATTAAAGACCCCTTCTATCTCGACTCGGCGAGTTCGATCATCGCGCTATCCTTTTTCATTCTGGTGCGTTCTCGCGGAGATATGGCGGGAGGCAAATGGCGTAAGAGGGCCGTGACCGAAATTCTCTTTCGTGCAAGGGGGCCAAGTGCAAAATGTACGTTGACTGGATTTAATGACGCTCTAAACCGCGATTCCAGTTAGGCCCATAAATATTCACTAGTTTGTTACCGTTCCGATAATCACGACCCTGAGATTTTTTCGAGGGACGCGAAAATAACGAGGGAAATGGCGTTTGCACTGGAGATCTGTATGTGT